>PNEQ01063907.1:0-57500 GCA_003012365.1 Medauroidea extradentata | reverse complement strand
CTCCATGGGTACGAAGTTGAACGAAACTCTGTTTAGTAGTTCCTTTAGATATCTCATTTGATTTTTTTTATATCCGCCAATGTGTAACTGTTAACACAGCATGGACAAAATATGAAAATGTTATGTCACTTTGCGTCGAACTGTATGTGTACCGAGTTCAATATAATGGTAAAAAAATGTTGGTTATTTCGATATCTCGTTCGATTTTAAAAACGTTTCGATTTGTCACCATTTCGACAGTTACAACACGGGATAAACTAAACACGTAAACGTTAAATTTACTTACTAATTACTATATGAGTATTGATTGTAATAACATTCTGAAAAGTGTTTCCTAATATATATTGTGCAATCATAGTATGTTCAAATGACCGACATTTAGAAAATACGAACAGGGCATGAACAAAAACGTAAAAGCCAAGTCATCTTCCTTGGTTCTATATGTGTACTCAGTATGAAGTAGTTCTAAAAATGGTGCCTTAGATACCTTGTGTGATCAAAATATGTTCGACCAACCTTTCATTTTTTATGTATACGAAAAGAAAAAAATGCATAAATTCGAGGTATCTTATTTGGAAGTATTTATGTGTACCAAGTTTGATGAAATTCGGAAAATTATTTCCTTAGTTATGTCATATTATGCTAAAAATATGTAAATGCGGTCACCGTTTTTTTGTGAGTATAAACAAAAGATAAACAAAATACACAAAATGAAGTCAGCTTCCCAGTTTGGTGAAATTAAGAAAAGTATTTCCTCAGATATGTCAAATCATGATAAATATAGAAAAATTACTGCAATTTTGAAAATATAAATATATTGTGAACAAAAACCACACAAGTGAAGACAATTTTCGAAGCAGTATACGTGTACCAAGATAAATAAAAATAGGAAAAATATATTATCAAATGTCAAAATATAAATATAAATATATATAAATTAACACAATTATGGTAACCTAAATATCGGACGACTAAAATACACAAACTGCAAGTCAGCTTATGAAGTAGTATATCTGTACCAAGTTTTATGAAATGCGAAAAAATATCTCTTACGGTACGTTGTATTATACTAAAAATACAAAAATTGTCACAATTGTAAGTTTAGATATATTGTGTGAAAGACTTTTCCGATATGTGTCGCAAGTTTGATGAAATTCGGGAATATTTTTACGCGAATATGTTTTATTATGGTTAAAATATAAAAACAACTGCCAAATTGAAGATATTAATTCGGAGGGAACAAAATACAAAATGTATATATAAATGTTAAGTCACCATACCATGTGTACGTGAACCAAGTTTGATGAAGTTCTAAAATGTAGCTGCTCAGGTATCTAGTATGATCAAAAACGTTCACATGCCCGCCATTTCGAATATATACATATATATTCCATAAACAAAATACACAAAATTAAAATCCGGTTACTTAGTACATTATGTTTTCCAAATTTGATGAAATTCGGTCCGTGGTTACCAAAACGTTTAGGAGACACATTCACACAGACAAGAAGGTGGCGTCATAAAGCTACATTTTCCTTCGAAAAATTGGTTGAACATACATAATAAATCCTGCAAGCAATTTCGTCAGATACAGTACAAATAAATAAAAAATGAGCATACCAAAACGAAGTGAAAATCTTAACTACGCTGCTATGAACGGGATGTAATTCTCTACACATGAGGCATGGGATCGTGGGAGCAATTAGGGTCAGACTGCCACGCTCGACAGAACCACATCTCATCTATACTCTGCGCAATGAATTGGCATGCTAGTAGTACTTTCCTATGCTGTTTTATAAGGGGATCCTGGTTCTGGTAGGCTATTGTGTTTTGCGAAGACGGGTGGTGTTTTAGGAGTTTCAGAAGTGTAAAACTAGCCGATTTTAGCCATTTTGTCAAGCTTCAAACTACTGATTTTTTTTTTTTTTTTTTAATAAGTGTGGTAAATTTTTTAAAAATTACGTAAATATATTTTTAAGCGTGTTTTCTTTTCGTATGTGAACGTAATGATAATATGTTAGGTAGTTTCGAAACAAAAAGAATACGTGTGACACGCTACAAAACTATTCAAGAATATATATATATATATATATATATATATAAATATCTGGCACGACCGCTAGGAAAACTCAGGATAACACAGTTATTACGGCACAGTTAAGGAAGGTGTCTTAACGTATTGCAACTTTTGTAGTGTAGTGTGTCACCCCGATAGATATTACTATCTTAAAAATGCCATGGCACTTGTTAGAGATAGGCTAGTCGGTGGACGACGTTACGTGGCAACCCCGACACGGTCAAGCGTAGCAGCAAGGCATGCCTTCGTGTGCAACGGGTCGAGGTGCAGCTGTTTATTGTAACTCTACAACTGTAAATTAAATGTGCGTAGCGACATGAGGTGTGTTAAAGCAGTTGCAGATATTAAACTTGGGGAAAAATAACTACTTGAAGTGAGAAACAGTGGTTTGCCTACAAAAAGAAAACAAACTTTAATCTATGTCACTACAAGTTGGACAATTCGGCACGCTTCTTGGAAACATGGTATTCGAGACCCTAAAATGAACACAACAGCTTTTCAGGGTGCCGTATGAAGGTAAATACCAACTTGATTCCAAAGACGAAACGATGTAAACTTGAATCAGAATTTAAAAATCTTACTTCCCGTAAACAAAGTGATATATTCGTCGTTTAAAGTCCAATAAATAACAAAACAATACTATTACTCTGCACTCCAATTGAGTGAGCGGCTTGCGTTTAAAGGTGCTATTGCATTACATACTCTGGTCAACAACACCCTTAGTCCCCCAGCGATATTGTTAGGGCCCAGTAGTTTTCATGGAAAGATTTTTGCAGCACTTTGTTTCAGTACCTTACGTGTACACCTGCATCGCTGCTTTGAGGTCAGTGATTGAATGTCTTAACATACAAATCACAGACGGAATGTGTCACAGTTATCCATGTACTGACTGGCACAATCAAATGAATAACAACTCTGCACAGCAACACTCTGCCAATAATCATGAAGTTGAGGTGCAGGTGTACACGTAAGACACTGAAACAATGTGGGGCAAAAATCTTTCCGCGAAAACTTCCGCGCCCTAGATATTGTGCATCTCGTACACAAACGTTAGTCTACTTAGGGAGCCATCTTATGGGCGCAGTTCACCTCAGTTTTCCACGTCTTTATTTATTTTTAATTTGTACCAGATATTTTTTTCTTATTTTATACATAAATTGTGATTAAATCTTCCTCTTAGGAAATTTTTGTATCTCTCATAATTCTGCGTAATGAGTCGTAAACGTCAAAATTTGGACTTTACGGTTTTAAGTACGCCACTAAAACCAACTGGCATTCCAAACTGAAAAAAATTCACACTATATAACAATGTTGTAGGCTATGATTTGACATATATAAAAACAAAAAAATACATTGTTTGTATTTTTAAAAAAAAATTGATATTTTTTAATCTTCATTTCAAAATTAAACATTTTTTATTAAATACGAAAGTATTTTTTTTTGTTTTTATATATGTCAAATCATAGCCTACAACATTGTTATAAACTGTGAATTTTGTCGGTTTGGTATGTCAGTTGGTTTTAATGGCGTACTTAAAACCGTAAAGTGCAAATTTTGACGTTTACGACTCACTACGCAAAAACTATTAGAGATACAAAAGTTTCCTAAGAGGAAGATTTAGTCACAGTTTATGTCTAAAATAAGATACTAATATCAGCTGCAAATATAAAAATAAATAAAGACGTTGAAAAGTGAGGTGAAACGCGCCCTTAAGGTTGGGTTACACACCGCGTGTTGAATTTCCTTTGTATAACGTATTAAAATATTTTCATTGTAATTACTAATAACATAGCACTTTATTATTGTACAAATTGTTGCAAACTTTATCTGATTTACTCTAGGGCGAAGTGTTGTAAACTTTACTACTTGAGCGGATGATAGTGAGAGATAATCTGAGGTGTAGACGAACTGTTAAAGCATATATTTAACTAATCCCATTTAATAACTGAAAACTACACCTTGGCATCTGTGTAGCCTGTATCGGCACAATCCACTGTATGAGCCCAAAGCCAAATCAACTGGGAATTCATTCTTCTCTCGCAGGTGATTCGCGCTTCGACTCTGACCGCTGACCTGGCTGTGCCCTCGGGGGGGGGGGGGGCGAATTAATATCGCTTTTTTATGGGTTCAACGCAAAATTTGCACATGTGTTGCGTCTGCTTGCGCTGCATTGGAATTATATACTCACGTAACGCCATACAAGAAGCAATTAACCTGCATTGCGCTGCGTCGGTGCAAATAGCAGGTGACGATATTTAATCGGCCCCCTGGACACCGGAGCTGGCTGCCCCTCGACGTGACTGACGACCCTCTGGCTCGATGTCGACGACGCTCAGGATCTCGTCACTCCTTGCGGTGGCTGTCCCGCGAGCAGCCTTTTCGCAAGCCTTCATAGTCGAGGCCCGAGATGTTAAAACATCCTCACTCAGCTTGCCCCGCCCTCAGCTGCGTTCATGGCTATGTTACTCTCGTAACAAAACGTATTTGGTACAGGTAACACATTTTCACATACGCATTACGTGATGACTTCGAAAAGTCAAGGATATATTCATAGCTTCAAAATAAGATATAACTGATTGCGTAATCAATATTAGATATTATGGCTTTATGAGTTTATACGGTAATTATATTTTACTACAGCGAGATAATGATACATTTTAGATACGTGTTTGTTAATACGTCTTTTTACGAAAATATCCCACATGCGCCAACTGTGCCAATTTACGAAAATAAAACAAACTTCTGACAAGGATGGAATGTCACTGTAATACATTGTAACGTGTTACCTACAGCTGATGTAGGTAAATACTTAACACTACCAATTATTATTTAATGTTTATGTTTAGCCTTTCATGAGCTTAACTGTGATTGTTATTGCTAATTATTTTATTGTTTTGAAAGTATTTTTGGCTATTTAAGTTTGCTCAGTATGCTAAATAACTTTCAATACAGACATTTAAGTTAAATAAAATTATTCATTTATTTAGGTGCTGAGCGTCAGACGCTTTGGAATTTAGTATTTTAGCCGGTCCAGAAATGTTACATCTCAACCATAGCCATTACTCTACGTCATGTTGATGTTCTGGCAACCGCGTCTAACGCATATTTCGATTTTAAACTCTTTAAAGTAATTCGCTTTAAGAAATTTTACAATAATGATATTGATAATCACTGTTTTTCAAAGGGTTGTAACAAAGAACTTCTGGATGTGAGTCGATAGGAAAAGGGTCGCATAAATGATGCTCCCCCTTTAGGCATTATATGAATAAATCACGTGACCGAGAATCGCGTCCAAGTGGCCAAAATGGCGAAGACGCGTGACGGTATCTCAGAAGAGCTTGGACGCCGGCTTCCACGCATTGAATATTAGACAGTCTTCCGCGAGATTTGCGCTTGGTGCCCCTGTGGACTTTGTTATGAAAGGGCACAGGACCGACGTCCCAATTCAGGGAAGAGTACACAGACTATAACTACTCCTGGCGCAGAGATCTTCCATATTTCACCGACTAAGAACATCTGTTAACAGGAAGTGACTGCTAAATAAATATCTCTCACTCTAACATTGCTAAATCCTGGCTAGTCGAAACGAATTAATTAATTTCTCTCACACTTTTATTTTGGACAGAGTTAACAGGAAATTAATTTGCCAATTTGCCCTGAAAATCAGAGACTCGCTGCTCTAGACTGGTGGGCGGCGCCCTTAAGAGTTCTGCCTACCTGGTTATGGGCACAGAATTTAAATGACAAATCAATGTTAAAATACAGTACTTCCTTATAGATAAATTTAAAGATAACTCTATCAAGCAAAACGTGTTCTTCGTAAAATACATTCAGAAATATACCGGTTTACAGGACTTTTAAAACAATTCTCTCTCCATTTTCTTGCAGAACAGAAGTTTCAAAATTATATTTTATGTATTTACACCCAAAAGACTATACCCGAGTATTGTTCGAACTACGGTTGCATTTTAAATTAGCTGCTGCTGAAGAAAAACTTACAAAATTATAAAATCACTATCCGCTGCTAGTGTTCACAAATATAGTGAAACAACTGTATACGTGTCGCGTGTGTATGTGTTAATTATACTATAAATGTATACATGTGTTTATACATTTATTTCTTTTAACGTGAACTCCTTATTGTATACCTGTCATCGCAAGCCTAAAGAATACAACTCTTAAATTACACCAATAATATTTACAAAGGATCATGGCGACCGAGTGGTCAGACCACTCGCCTCCCAACAAGCCGATCCAGATTCGATTCCTGGAGTGGTCGGTCACCGGAATCGTGCCGGACGACGTCGCTGGTTGACAGGTTTTCTCGGGGATCTCCCATTTACCCCACCCTTTCATTTCGGTGCTTCTCCATCATAGCGCCTCATTTCATGTCATCTCTCGGCGTACGCCAGTTGCCTCCTGGCTCCCAGTAATCATATTCTGTGTGTATCCTCCTCATAGATGTTTATTTATTTGGCTGTAGACACTGGGTGAATAATAGATACCCGTACTGACTGGCTTAATTCCCAAAATATCCGTCCACACCACCAATACAGAGGTGGTTATGTACTATACTAGCTCTAGCTGGAAATACTGTATTTGCTCGTTAACTTTAAGCCAGGCGACCTTGCTGACGTCTCTGCCTGCCGAGTTTCCTAGCATAAAGTATAATGTTGCGTCAAATGTAAACAAAACACATCCTAATAAATCAATAAATAAGATTGTTGTAAAAATCGTCTTCATCTTGGATACATTTAATTTTACTGTGACTTTTATTTCGATTTTTGTGCGGTTATGTTACTGTATTGCTTTCTTGACAATTTCGGTATTCATTAAATCGTTAATTTATGGGATTTCAATATTTGAACGTAAATATATTATTTTAACGTGTGGATTCTGTCAATGATAAATTTAATCCGTCAACCAAGTAATTTTGTACGTTTTATCAAAGTCAAACTTACGAACACAAACCCAATAGAAAGTGTATTGCTAAAATTAAGTTAATTGATATAAGACTAACGTTCCACCGTAACACAGTCTCCGCCATCAATTTCAAAACAGAATATTTGATATAATGTGTCTGACGGTTATTTCAGGAACATCATCAAATAACGAGGGTGCAAACTCCTTAGCTTTGGTGTGTATGATGGGCTCGACTTATCTTACTGCAAACGGTAACGTATTTATTCAAATGTATTTATTTTTTGACAATTCATAACAACTTACAATTAACCATGCGATAGCAGCGATGATTTAAAATAAAATAGCAAGCCTACATGTTAATCTTAGTATGTTTGAAAAACAATTAGCTAAGTAGCAGATTATCTTTATATTGGTGGTTCGCAATAAGGAAACAAAAATAAGTACAACTGTGACCACGAACTTTAATTGTTGACTACGGTAAATTTTAAATACTTTGAATGTTACTTTGGTCGTTTCTTCACTTTAAAAAGTGACAAAAAATTAAATTATCCGAAAGTATAAAATTAACTAGTATTTCAAAAGTGCAACATATTCTCATTTATATTTTTCTACCATATTAAAATTCTTTTTCTCAGAAATCTAAAATAATTACATTTTTTCCTTACTGTATATTTGCAGTCATGGAAAAATAGGGCAAACTACATTTTCTTTAAGTTTCCAGTTTTTTGCAGTTTCGTCCATCTCTTGTGGAATATATTAACAAAAGTGGACATACTGCCCATGAAAGAAACGTTTGCCCAACCCAGAGTTCGATCATAATCAGTACTCAACGTATCAAACGCTTTTTCGAATTATATTAAAATATAATAGTCGACAGTTAGCTAAGCCTGTCAAGACAATATTCTGCTGTGAACACGTAGTTTTAGTGTTAAAATATTTCCATTGAAGAATGGAAACTTAAGAAATTATTTTAACTCGTGTTTTTAAATTGTTTCAAATAAATTGCAAATTTAAAAACCGTTATGAAAGATGTTCTATCTGTAGACATTATATGAAAACAGTTCGTACTTCGAATGTTCCACTCGCACATTATAAGAGTAAAAACATTTTCAGTGGCCTCAAATAATTAAGTCTAAACATTTTCAAACATTCATTTTTATCCCAAGGCAACAATTTAGAGCATATTTGAAAAATAGACTCATATGTTAATGCTTAGCTGTTTGGCGAGGAACCACTAAAATTTTTATCTCACAATCGCCGAAACATTGCATAAGGGTATGCTCAGTTTTCTCTTTTAAGGCCTGCGAAGGACTTCGAGTGGCTTTCAAAATTGTAAACAAAAGTTTACTAAACTATTCAACATGTGTAAACATTGTGTGCTTAGGAGTAGCATTCAAAGAATGCAGCTTGTGTGCATACCTACCTCGTGTCTTCCACAAACCTTTGAAACATAATATCTCGCGGCCATATATAGTTAAAATGCGATTTTCACAAATTTTTTAAGTACGATATTCTTGGTGAAGAATTTTTAAAAACATACAGATGTGTACAACGTACCTATATATTTGATATTACTTCATAAAATTATAGGGTCGCATCTGAATGTTCATAGAGGTGATCTGTAGACGAGAAAACAGCACATTAGTTCAGTATCTTGCACGCAGAGACTAGGGTGAGGTGTGGTAAACATGTCGTCCTTAGTAGTCGGCGCTTCTAGGCCTTGAACACGCAAAAAACATAGGTGGCCATATTAATGTACTAGCTTTGTCAGGGTAGACTTGACTAGTGTATATCCAGACATCCGTGAACTATGACTGACTGATTAGTGTTGCCTATCAACAAACAAACGACGCATTTATTAGAAAATGCAAGAGGTAACTTCATTACAGGCGGTTCGGAATAAAGTGAACACTAAAAAAACCTGCTAAAGTTCTATTTTCAACCAATTCATATCTTTCTGCGCGTAACGGCTAACTACGGGAAATATCTAACCTCTCTGGACACGTCACTTGATGTTTACGCGTGTAAGTTAAACTGTGCAGTCAGTACGAATGCCTACAGTTTGATAATAAAAACCGTTATATATAGTATAATTATGCCGATTTCGGTTGATTTTCTTTCAGTATTGTTTTATTTCTACGTAAAAATACACTGGACTATAGTGCATAATCTCGCTGCCAACCATACAAGCAGTAAGGTGACTAGAATTAATGTTGAATTATATGCAGTAACGGCTAGTGATATTTTTCAATGGTAACATACTTAGTGCTCACATTATCCCGAACGGTCTATACTAATACTGTTCAGATTAATTTTCTGATAGTGACGCTTGATATCATCAAGTAATGTTAACAGAATGGGTTACTATAAAGACATCGATTAAGTTTGTTTTCTGATACAACGTGAAAAACTATTTAAAATATGTAAACATAGCAGTAAAAGTTTTTGCTGTTTTGTTTCTGTTTGTGATTACGGTTTAAATAGTTTACAAAACAGAGCACAATGTTCTCTCTGAAGAATGATTTTTTTTTTAACAATATTCGCTGAGCATCGTACATTTCCACTACATTTTTACAGGCAACTGTTTTTTATTAATGTCATCAAATTACATGCACTTTATCAAATAAATAAACCTAAAACATTGCATCAGCATACATCATAATATTACTGAGGGCCACAATTAAAACTTAAAAAAATTCATGAAAATCAAATAACTTTCAATCATTATGCCTTTTGGTTGTCTACATATATTACTGTATATGGTTAGAAAACACGCTTAACGATATAAATATATCCAGTTAATTATTAGCTAGTAATTGGTTACTCAAATGTGACGAAAACGTCAGTTGCGATGTTCGTAATTCGAGGGGTCGAAATGTGTTCTGTACAGAATGTTGAGGAATTAAGTATCATTGCAGTGCTTTCTCATGTGATCGTTATAATTAAATCATACGTAGATTTGTATTTCATTGTCAAATGTTTTTTCACCTCTAAAACTGCAGGCTGCCAAATCACAAAGTTAAATAAATTAACTGCATACTACATAAATCCATCCTCATATTATCTACAACCATCCATGTAATGAATACCATTGTCGACGGTTGGTGTTATGACTAAGAATTAACTTTGTTTGCTTGACACTCTAATGGTAGAAATATGGTTTAGGTATAAAATATTTAATTACTTATGTTAATTACTTTGTTAATGGTTAATGATCTGGATCACTCTACTACTTCTGATAACTTCAGATTTGTGAATATAATAAATGGATCACGATAACCGCAATATTTCTAGTCTTCTTAGTTACAGATTGTGAATAGAACAAGTGAGGCAGAACTCCCATTTAAGTTATTTCAACATATCTCTGGATTTGTGAAAATAATAAGTGAACCGTTATCACCCTAATACTTCTTATATCTGGGTTTGTGAAAATAATAAGTGAACCGGGATCACAATAATACTTCTTATATCTGGGTTTGTGAAAATAATAAGTGAACCTTTATCACCCCAATACTTCTTATCTCCGGGTTTGTGAAAATAATAAGTGAACCGGGATCACCCTAATACTTCTTATATCTGGGTTTGTGAAAATAATAAGTGAACCGGGATCACCATAATACTTCTTATATCTGGGTTTGTGAAAATAATAAGTGAACCTTTATCACCCCAATACTTCTTATCTCCGGGTCTGTGAAAATAATAAGTGAACCGGGATCACCCTAATACTTCTTATATCTGGGTTTGTGAAAATAATAAGTGAACCGTTATCACCTCAATACTTCTTATGTCCGGGTTTGTGAAAAAAATAAGTGAACCGGTATCACCCTAATACTTCTTATATCTGGGTTTGTGAAAATAATAAGTGAACCGGTATCACCCCAATACTTCTACATATCTATGGGTTTGTGAACATAATAAGTGAACAGGGATCACCCTAATACTTCTTCTTATATCTGGGTTTGTGAAAATAATAAGTGAACCGGTATCACCTTAATACATCTTATCTCTGTGTTTAAGAACATAATAAGTGAACCAGGATCACCTTAATACTTCTACTTATCTATGGGTTTGTGAAAATAATAAGTGAACCGTTATCACCCCAATACTTCTTATCTCCGGGTTTGTAAAGATAATAAGTGAACCGGGATCACCCTAATACTTCTTATCTCTGGGTTTGTGAAAATAATAATTAAACCGGTAACACCCCAATACTTCTACTTATCTATGGGTTTGTGAACATAATAAGTGAACCGGAATCAACTGAAATACTTCTTATATCTGGGTTTGTGAAAATAATATTTGAACCGGTATCAACCTAATACTTCTACTTATCATTGGATTTATGAACATAATAAGTGAACCAGTATCACCCTAATACTTCTTATCTCTGGGTTTGTGAAAATAATAAGTGAACCAGTATCACCCTAATACTTCTTATCTCTGGGTTTGTGAAAATAAGTGAACTGGGATCTTCCCAATACTTCTTATCTCTGGGTTTGTGAACATAATAAGTGAACCGGTATCACCCTAATACTTCTTATCTCTGGGTTTGTGGAAATAATAAGTAAACCGGTATCATCCTAATACTTCTTATCTCTGGGTTTGTGAACATAATAAGTGAACTGGTATCACCCTAATACTACTTATCTCTGGGTTTATGAACATAATGAGAGAACCGGTATCACCCCAATTCTTCCACTTATCTATGGGTTTGTGAAAATAATAAGTGAACAGGTATCACCCCAATACTTCTTATCTCCGATTTTGTGAACATAATAAGTGAACCGGTATCACCCTAATACTTATTACCTCTTGGTTTGTGAAAATAATAAGTGAACCGGTATCACCCTAATACTTATCTCTGGGTTTGTGAAAATAATACGTGAACCAGTATCACCCTAATACTTCTTATCTCTGGGTTTGTGAAAATAATAAGTAAGCGGTATCATCCTAATACTTCTTATCTCTGGGTTTGTGAACATAATAAGTGAACCGGTATCACCCAAATACTTCTTATCTCTGGGTTTATGAACATAATAAGTGAAGCGGTATCACCCTAATACTTCTTATCTCTGGGTTTGTGAACATAATAAGTGAACCAGTATCACCCTAATACTTCTTATCTCTGGGTTTGTGAACATAATAAGTGAACCGGTATCACCCAAATACTTCTTATCTCTGGGTTTATGAACGTAATAGGTGAACCGGTATCACCCTAATACTTCTTATCTCTGGGTTTGTGAACATAATAAGTGAACCAGTATCACACTAATACTTCTTATCTCTGGGTTTGTGAAAATAATAAGTGAACCGGTATCACCCTAATACTTCTTATCTCTGGGTTTGTGAACATAATAAGTGAACCAGTATCACCCTAATACTTATTATCTCTGGGTTTGTGAAAATAATAAGTGAACTGGTATCACCCTAATACTTCTTATCTCTGGGTTTGTGATAATAATACGTGAACCAGTATCACCCTAATACTTCTTATCTCTGGGTTTGTGAACATAATAATTGAGCGGTATCATCCTAATAATTCTTATCTCTGGGTTTGTGAAAGTAATACGTGAACCAGTATCACACTAATACTTCTTACCTGTGGGTTTGTGAACATAATAAGTGATCCGGTATCATCCTAATACTTCTTATCTCTGGGTTTGTGAACATAATAAGTGAACTGGTATCACCCAAATACTTCTTATCTCTGGGTTTATGAACATAATAAGTGAACCGGTATCACCCTAATACTTCTTATCTCTGGGTTTGTGAACATAATAAGTGAACCAGTATCACACTAATAATTCTTATCTCTGGGTTTGTGAAAATAATAAGTGAACCGGTATCACCCTAATACTTCTTATCTCTGGGTTTGTGAACATAATAAGTGAACCGGTATCACACCAATTCTTCCACTTATCTATGGGTTTGTGAGAATAATAAGTGAACCAGTATCACCCTAATACTTCTTATCTCTGGGTTTGTGAACATAATAAGTGATCCAGTATCACCCTAATACTTCTTATATCTTGGTTTGTGAACATAATAAGTGAACCAGTATCACCCTAATACTTCTTATCTCTGGGTTTGTGAACATAATAAGTGAACCGGAATCAACTTAATACTTCTTATGTCTGGGTTTGTGAACATAATAAGTGAACCGGTATCATCCTAATACCTCTTATATCTGGGTTTGTGAACATAATAAGTGAACCAGTGTCATCCTAATACTTCTTATCTCTGGGTTTGTGAACATAATAAGTGAACCGGTATCACCCTAATACTTCTTACCTCTTGGTTTGTGAACATAATAGGTGAACCGGTATCTCCCTAATACTTATTATCTCTGGGTTTGTGAAAATAATAAGTGAACCGGTATCACCCTAATACTTCTTATATGTGGGTTTGTGAACATAATAAGTGAACCGGTATCATTCTAATACTTCTTATCTCTGGGTTTGTGAACATAATAAGTGAACCGGTATCACCCAAATACTTCTTATCTCTGGGTTTATGAACATAATAAGTGAACCGGTATCACCCTAATACTTCTTATCTCTGGGTTTGTGAACATAATAAGTGAACCAGTATCACCCTAATACTTCTTATCTCTGGGTTTGTGAAAATAATAAGTGAACCGGTATCACCCTAATAATTCTTATCTCTGGGTTTGTGAACATAATAATTGAACCGGTATCACCCCAATTCTTCCACTTATCTATGGGTTTGTGAAAATAATAAGTGAACCTGTATCATCCTAATACGTCTTATATCTGGGTTTGTGAACATAATAAGTGAACCGGGATCACCCTAATACTTCTTATCTCTGGGTTTGTGAACATAATAAGTGAACCGGGATCACCCTAATACTTCTTACCTCTGGGTTTGTGAACATAATAAGTGATCCGGTATCACCCTAATACTTCTTATCTCTGGATTTGTGAACATAATAAGTGAACTGGAATCAACTTAATACTTCTTATATCTGGGTTTGTGAAAATAATAAGTGAACCGATATCTCCCTAATACTTCTTACCTCTGGGTTTGTGAACATAATAAGTGAACCGGTATCAACCTAATACTTCTTACCTCTGGGTTTGTGAACATAATAAGTGAACCGGTATCACCCTAATACTTCTTATCTCTGGGTTTGTGAACATAATAAGTGAACCGGAATCAACTTAATACTTCTTATGTCTGGGTTTGTGAACATAATAAGTGAACCGGTATCATCCTAATACCTCTTATATCTGGGTTTGTGAACATAATAAGTGAACCAGTGTCATCCTAATACTTCTTATCTCTGGGTTTGTGAACATAATAAGTGAACCGGTATCACCCTAATACTTCTTACCTCTTGGTTTGTGAACATAATAAGTGAACCGGTATCATCCTAATACTTCTTATCTCTGGGTTTGTGAACATAATAAGTGAACCGGTATCACCCTAATACTTCTTATCTCTGGGTTTGTGAACATAATAAGTGAACCGGAATCAAGTTAATAATTCTTATATCTGGGTTTGTGAGTATAATAAGTGAACCGGTATCATCCTAATACTTCTTATATCTGGGTTTGTGAACATAATAAGTGAACCAGTATCAACCTAATACTTCTTATCTCTGGGTTTGTGAACATAATAAGTGAACCGCTATCACCCTGACTCTTCTTACCTCTGGGTTTGTGATCATAATATGTGAACCGGTATCATCCTAATACTTCTTATCTCTGGGTTTTTGAACATAATAAGTGAACCGGTATCACCCTAATACTTCTTATCTCTGGGTTTGTGAACATAATAAGTGAAACGGAATCAACTTAATACTTCTTATATCTGGGTTTGTGAACATAATAAGTGAACCGGTATCATCCTAATACTTCTTATATCTGGGTTTGTGAACATAATAAGTGAACCGGTATCACCCTAATACTTCTTATCTCTGGGTTTGTGAACATAATAAGTCAACCGGAATCAACTTAATACTTCTTATATCTTGGTTTGTAAAAATATTAAGTGAACCGGTATCATCCTTATACTTCTTATATCTGGGTTTGTGAACATAATAAGTGAACCGGTATCACCCTAATACTTCTTATCTCTGGGTTTGTGAAAATAATAAGTTAACTGGAATCAACTTAATACTTCTTATATCTGGGTTTGTGAACATAATAAGTGAACCGGAATCATTCTAATACTTCTTATATCTGGGTTTGTGAACATAATAAGTGAACCGGTATCACACTAATACTTCTTATCTCTGGGTTTATGAACATAATAAGTGAACTGGAATCAACTTAATACTTCTTATATCTGGGTTTGTGAACATAATAGGTGAACCGGTATCATCCTAATACTTCTTATATCTGGGTTTTTGAAAATAATAAGTAAACCAGTATCAGCCTAATACTTCATATCTCTGGGTTTGTGAACATAATAAGTTAACCGGTATCACACTATTACTTCTTATCTCTGGTTTTGTGAAAATAATAAGTGAACCGGTATCACCCTAATACTTCTTATCTCTGGGTTTGTGAACATAATAAGTGAACCGGTATCACCCTAATACTTATTATCTATGGGTTTGTTAAAATAATAAGTGAACCGGTATCACCCCAATACTTCTTATCTCCGGGTTTGTGAACATAATAAGTGAACTGGTATCACCCTAATACATATTATCTCTGTTTTTGTGAAAATAATAAGTGAACCAGTATCACCCTAATACTTCTTATCTCTGGGTTTGTGAAAATAATAAGTGAACCAGTATCACCCTAATACTTCTTCTTATCTCTGGATTTGTGAAAATAATATTGAATCGGTATCATCCTAGTACTTCTTATCTCTGGGTTTGTGAAAATAATAAGTGAACCGGGATCACCCCAATACTTCTTATATCTGGGTTTGTGAACATAATTTGTGAACCGGGATCACCCTAATACTTCTACTTATCTATGGGTTTGTAAAAATAATAAGTGAACCGGTATCACCCTAATACTTCTTATCTCTATGTTTGTGAAAATAACAAGTGAACCAGTATCACCCTAATACTTCTTATCTATGGGTTTGTGAACATAATAAGTGAACCGGGATCATCCTTATACTTCTTCTTATATCTGGTTTTGTGAAAATAACAAGTGAACCAGTATCACCCTAATACATCTTATCTATGGGTTTAAGAACATAATAAGTGAACCGGTATCACCCCAATACTTCTACTTATCTATGGGTATGTGAAAATAATAAGTGAACCGGTATCACCCCAATACTTCTTATCTCTGGGTTTGTGAACATAATAAGTGAACCGGTATCACCCTAATACTTATTATCTATGGGTTTGTTAAAATAATATGTGAACCGGTATCACCCCAATACTTCTTTTCTCCGGGTTTGTGAACATAATAAGTGAACCGGTATCACCCTAATACTTATTATCTCTGGGTTTGTGAACATAATAAGTGAACCAGTATCACCATAATACTTCTACTTATCTATGGGTTTGTGAAAATAATAAGTGAACCGGTTTCACCCCAATACTTCTTATCTCTGGGTTTGTGAACATAATATGTGAACCGGTATCACCCTAATACTTATTATCTATGGGTTTGTTAAAATAATAAGTGAACCGGTATCATCCCAATACTTCTTATCTCCGGGTTTGTGAACATAATAAGTGAACCGGTATCACCCTAATACTTATTATCTCTGGGTTTGTGAAAATAATAAGTGAACCAGTATCACCCTAATACTTCTTATCTCTGGGTTTGTGAACATAATAAGTGAACCGGGATCATCCTATTACTTCTTCTTATATCTGGGTTTGTGAAAATAATAAGTGAACCAGTATCACCCTAATACTTCTTCTTATCTCTGGATTTGTGAAAATAATAAATGAACCGGTATCACCCTAATACTTCTTATCTCTGTGTTTGTGAAAATAACAAGTGAACCAGTATCACTCTAATACTTCTTATCTATGGGTTTGTGAAAATAATAAGTGAACCGGTATCACCCCAATACTTCTACTGATCTATGGGTTTGTGAAAATAATAAATGAACCGGTATCACCCCAATACTTCTTATCTCTGGGTTTGTGAACATAATAAGTGAACCGGGATCACCCTAATACTTCTAATCTCCGAGTTTGCGAACATAATAAGTGATCCAAGATCACCCTAATACTTCTTATATCTGGGTTTGTGAAAATATTAAGTGAACCAGTATCACCCTAATACTTCTTCTTATATCTGGGTTTGTGAAAATAATAAGTGAACCAGTATCACCCTAATACTTCTTATCTCTGGGTTTGTGAACATAATAAGTGAACCGGGATCACCCTAATACTTCTAATCTCCGAGTTTGCGAACATAATAAGTGATCCAAGATCACCCTAATACTTCTTATATCTGGGTTTGTGAAAATAGTAAGTAAACCAGATTCACCCTAATACTTCTTATCTCTGGGTTTGTGATACAATATGTGAGCCAAGATCAGTTTATTACTTCTACTTACCTCCGGCAAATATGTCGCATTGAAGCAAGTGAAGTGTGTCAGAGCGACATCCAAGAGAAGAGGATTTACCGAACATTTCCTGACGGTGGCAGCAGTTAATGAAGGACTGAAGTGATAAAGCCAAGTGGCGCCGGAAATGAAGTGAAGGAATGGGTAAGGAGTGTTTGCGAGACACTGGTAAATAGAACTATTGCTGTACGCTCTGTTTCGTATTACTACGGTCCATTTTGTCAGTTCTAAGAGCTCTTATTTTGGATATGTTTTGCCGAAAAGGTAACCACTCTAGAAGAACAAACTTGCTTCTTTAATCATAATTATGGTCAATATATCAACTAAGCTTGCAAGAACAACATTGCAGATTGAAATGGAAGAAAGAAATTGTCAAACGTAAACACGTAAAAGAGTTACTCTCAACCTAACAAAAAATACTGTGTACTATATTACCAGAATTCCATCAATTTTAAAGGTTTGATTCAATATGATATGAAATGTTTACTTGTAAAATAAATCTGAGATGTTTATTCCACAGTACATGAAGTAAAATCTGGCTTTTATTTAACTAACATTTCATAATGTAAACAATAAGTGATCTCAGAACTGTAAGAAATTTACTGAAGCTGGTCTACATATGAAAAGAGCTTAACGAACTAATTAACCAAACAGTTTACAAATACGACCTTATCTATATTAAACTTACCTTATTAATCGTTACTAGATAGTATTTTAGAAACTACGCCATATTTTAAAAATATGTGTAACTAAAAATAGGCCTAGGCAAAAATATTTCGATGAGTGTTGACACATAAATATTTTAGTTCCTCAGGGGTTTACGTTTTTGATAACGTGAATAAAATAATTTGTCAGCTTACTAGTCACTTAGGTAGGCCTATTCCAAAGGAATGTAATTTATGATTTAATCCAAAAATGTATAAAAATATATTGTATGAAATATTTAATACTAATTGTAGTGAAATGCAAGTGGTTATGTCGTTTTATCTTTTATTAACTTATGTATTAATAATATTTGCACCACCAGTTATATATGCTGATCGTCATTTGTCTTGTATGTTATTTGCATTTAATTTTAAGGTCATGCTGCTCTCTTGTTTCTATTATTTTTAGAGAAATTAATTTGTTACCCTAAACAAGAATAGATATCAAAGATATGTCTGGCAGTTTTGTTTAAAACTGCATTCTCTATGTTGGCAGATTTTTTTTTTCAAGGCAGCAAATACTATGGTTTTAGCTTATTGTGTAATCATCGAATTTGTGGTTAATTTTAATTTTTAGTCAAAACCATATAATTTCATGTTTTGAAAAAATGACTTATAACGGCAAAAACCATTTTAAACAAAACTGCCAGCCATATGTTTGAAATCTGCTCTTGTTTAAGTTTTTAAAAAGCAATTATTGCAAAGTTAGTGGAAACTAGAGAGCCTAGCCTTCATTCTTGTACTTTTCTCCCTATTTACGTGCTTATTTATCGACTTGTTTTGTACCGTAAACCGCTGTTACTTTGACCTTATAGGGTAACATTGCCCAACCAAAATGTTGGTCTTTATGTCGTTTTGAAAAGAATGTTTTAAAGGTTAACTATATGTCCAAAAGAAATTATTTTAAATAGTAGGTTCAAATTATCTACTTATTCACCACAATACCCCAAAACTAACATTTTCCGAAAATGGACAAAGTAACCCCGGTTTACGGTACCCTTTATTCTTATAGAGAAAATATACAGACCAATCACAAAATATGAGAACTAAAGTTAATAACAGCAAAAATTATGTATGGACTCATCTTTTCAAGTAGAAAGGCGACAATCGCCTAAGAATTATAGATTTACCAGAGATGACAGAAAAATACAGATGGAGCATTAGCAGCCTATACAGAGGGTTGGCTTACTTTGTTTGTTAATGTAATAATATGGCCCAGTGCAATCAGCTGTTCCTGTTTGAGTATTGAGAAATGAGGTTATGGTTGGACAATCCATAGCTAAATTATATACGTTGCCACGGTAACCAACAACTTTTTTCACGTATTAATATGGCGGATTGTTTCTTCTCCCTTCCGTCTCATGGCCTCACATCCCTCGTAATAAAAGTCACGCTGCATCTGCATGTTTCTCTCATCTCTGAGATTTACAAACTTGTTGAAATCTGGATTCTCTGCTGAAAAGGCATTAAGTTAGTCTTGGACTTACGCCAGTTCACTATGTAATGCGAATCATGACTTTTGTTCAGAGAATGCGAGAACTCCTTATATCGATGTTCAGTTGTCTTGCACGGTTGTTATTCTGCGTAAGTGATGCTGACGATTAACAACAGTCCAATGGAAGTAGATCGTGTAAGGAAGATAAGAAAATGTGAGCCATCAAATTGGAAATCCAACAAATGAAAACGGGCGATAATAAAAGGATTGCAGCATATGATCTGTAAAGGTAATCATGTTCGTGCAGATTATTTAGGAGCTTCTTAAATGTGCGATTTAATTAAAAATTTAGAAGGAATAATTTATGTAAGAATAAAAAGCGTTCGTTAATGCAGTTTGATAAATACGCAATTATTTTTTTCCAAATATTAATTTATATAATGTAATAAAATTGCACTAAAATCGTGGGGGAAATTATAAAACTAAGCTGCGAATTTGATTGTAATAGTAGGTATATGTGCAAACGAAAAAAAACTGCGTGGAGAATATTAGAGACGAACACGATGACGTATTTGCCCGACTTCACGATATGGAAACAAAAGGTTAAGGCAATTAGGCTTAACGTCTCGTCGACAGCGAGGTCATTAGAGACGGTGACACACAACTAGACACAATGACAGGAACTGGCAGAGGAGTCGACCATGGACTTTGTTAAGGTGCCCGCCTACTGACCGTGTGTTATTGTGAGTGAGGCACGACGCCAAGGGCGGTGTTGACCGGCTCATATTGTGCGGTATCACCTCTACCGCAAGACACTGAAACGGCATGCTGTGGTATCTTAGATCACTTGCGTCTGACACTCAGTGGTGGCCCAATCGTTTTATTGGTGGAAATTTTTAAGCTAAGTCCATTTCATGTTCCTAGAGTACTTTCACGCGAATCCCGTGAGTAGTTTTTTAGATACAACAGGTTGAAAAAGCTGTTTTGAGCTATTTTCAGGAGCTCCAAAATGATTTTTCTAATCGACGTGATGCTTTGAAATGACTCTTCAGTCATCGTATGGAGCGTATTTTCTTTTCGTGCGTAGACACATTGGGCATATGTGGAATAATTTCTTTAAAAAACGTATTTACGAACACGCTGCAACGCATTTGAAGTGCATGGTACGCGAGGCCCTTAAGGGCGTTCTCGTGGCAAAAATTTAAAATTTTATATTTCCTTGGCATAGTGTTAGTTTTATAGAAGTTACTTGTGACTACATTTTCCACTTGTAGAAATTTTTTGGTTCTCATAGTTTTCCCATAGCCGCATGTCAAAATCAGAATTTGCATGTTACAGGAACATAGGTTTAACAAAAACCAAGTGACATACTCGAATGAAATAATTTACACTAAAATTAGATATAATGGGTAATATGGTAAAATATTTAAAAGCACGGAATGGAATTCCTTTGTACTTTAAAAAAAAATCTGAAAATGACGAAAATTTATCACATTTACGGCAATTTTTAAAAAAGACAAAATGACTTTGTTGTGTGGTTTTAAATCTTTTAGCATATTGCTCATAGTATCTTATTTCAGTGTAAATTACTTTATTCGAGCAAGTCACTTGGTTTTTGTTAAACCTATGTTCCTGTAACTTGCAAATTCTGATTTGACGTGCCGCCATGGGAAAACTATGAGAGCTAATAAATGTCTACAAGTGGAAAACTTAGTCACAAGTAACGACTGTAAAACTAACACTATGCCAAGCAAATATAAAATTTTGAATTTTTGCCACGTGAACACCCTTAAGGAGCCATCCCAGCATTCGCTTGGAGCTATTTAGGGAAACCACGGTTGGCCGGAGCTGGGGATCGAACCCGGGCCCTCCAGAATGCGAGTCCAACATGTTAGCGTTGTGCCACCTCGCTCGGTATGGAAACAAAAGACGAGCAATATATTGTTTGCCTGCAGTTGTTATTAGATACCCACGACATACAGAAGAGACTATGCTCACCTGAAAGTGAAGCTTCTGCTAAGAATACCAATTCATTTAATAATACAATATGTTTGCAGGAAGACAAATACTATGGTAAGCCTCGCTGCTTTTATGACTTTACATAGAATCAAAGTTAAACGTTTTAGAAGTTTCAGAAATTTCTGCAATAAGGGAAAATCATACTGAATTTTGTGTTAATTTGTCCAAGGATAAACTCTTCTCCAAAGCACTAGAGTTGTGATCAAAAAAGCATTGAGAGTTTCAAATTTAAAAATGCCCATTATAGTGCAAATTTAAGTTGTATATTGAGATGCAAGGCTGTGAGTAACACGCATGCGTAAATTATTATCAGAATACATCCAACCATAAAAATTAGTTAGGCTATCAGTATTATGCTAAATTTCTCAATGAAAATTTCAGCATACCCACTTAAACTGTTAAAGAGAAACATATTGTTACTGCTAATCTCCTAGTATACAAAAAAAAAATCAAATCTGCAAATAGTAACCTCAATGATCACACAATTTCAACTTGTTACTCAACATAGTTCCTGGGCCAGATACATTCTACATGCGTCAGTTTGCAGATAATGAGCTTTGTGTTCACAACATTCACACTAACAAAGCTGTGCTGTGCCTGTACCATGAGGGAGTGGGGGAAAAATACCCAAACGAGATGGGATTTTTAGTTTTGGAATAAGTTCGTCTAGGAATTACAGAAATTCATTTGCTCTACGACACTTGTGGAGGTCAAAATAAAAACCACGATTTATGTTGACTGCTCTCGGCTCTTCCAGACATACAAAGGTTCAATAAAGTGTAACACTATTCCCTTGTCCAAAGACATTCCTTCGTGCCTCTCGACAGGAATTGAGGACTTAACATTCAAAAGGGGCTAAGTACCACTTTCGACAAAAATGAGTTAGGTACATAGAAAGGTGCCAAAACATTAGGTCGAAGACATACTTGAAGTGCTATCTCCTAGTGATATTCATGCGAGCCGTACATCAGCACAATTACATGGTTGGAGTAACACATTCTAGCTCATTGAATAAATATATGTTGATGTTCATAAGTGTTTTGTATTAATTACTGTTCGATTGCTCCTATTTACTACATTCCTATTGTAGTAAATATGTGAACGCTTTTGGATATTTCCTTGTTCATTTGTTTGTTGCAATATACTGTTTTCTTCATTATCTCGAAACTTACCTTTTGGAACTTAGCTCCTTATGAATGTTAAGTTCTCAATTTCAGTATATTAAATAAAGCGCTCAGAAAGAACCATCGAATTCATTCAGAACTAGCTGTCCCGGCATGCGTTGCAATGCCCATTTTAATTTTTGGGTTACCCGTTCTTCTCCGGTACCCAGTTGTGCGCAACCAAATTCCCCCCCCCCCCCCAATTATATTTTGGTAGCCACTATCCAGGGTGCACGCACAACTCACCAATGTTTTTTGTTTACTATTTTTATATCTCATTTGACTTCCACCTTCTCCAAATCCCACCCCCAAATTTATTTTTTTTCTACAAAACCTTCTCAGGCACACACACACACCAACTTACCAAAATGTCATTCCAATTGGATTAATAATACAGGGTCCCATGCATTACAGACACACAGACACTGCACACACACACACCGATACACACACATACACACCTATATACACACATACTACACATACATCGACACATGTGGATAGACGGCGAAGAAAACTGTTCCAAATAAAGTCATGATGGAATATTTCCTTAAAAAATGCCATTGTCGGTTTATCTCCCTTTTCCTGTTGTTTTACATATTTGAGTTGGACCCCTGGCACAGTTGATGGTGGTTGTTGTAAATGCTGTTGTTAGTTTGCAGTGGTGACTTGGACGACAGGTTACCAAATGTGGGATTGCAGAACTGCCTGTTGGTGGTTGATGTTGGTTACGAAAGTATTTCAACGCTTGATTTCGGTGATTCTTATTGGTGTTGTAGTTAAGATCCAAATATTGAACTTTTAAATACAACCGACCAATCAAACTGCACTATATGGTTAAGGTATGTTTAATGCTAACGTAAAAACATTATTAAACCTCATTTTATTTCTAGTTTCCTGAAACACAACAAAAAACATAATACTGAAATTCGAATTTCAATTGTATTGTCAACTCAAATTATTTCAGCCAACTATATCCTATAACTACGTGACATAGAACCGTCTAATGTGCAAACTCACGCATCGCATACCAACCATTAACAGCAACAGCCGCCAATTGAGCCAGACACCTCACCGTATCTAATGTCCTCGCTGTAAATGCAGTATGAGATTTATTTCAAACATTTTGTTAGGGACATAGCTACTTACCTTACCTATCATAAAGCACATTTTATTAAATATATTAAAGCATCGTTGTGAACTAATTACACTAATTTTAACTTAAAGAAAATGATTATCTCTCACCATGTAAGAGACTAAATAAACACTATTATCAGTTTAGTTTCCTGTAATAAGCGTTTAATTGTACAATGAAATTTTTCTATTAAGGGACATTGCACACAATTCATCACAAGAAAATTATTAGTTTTAACAAAAGATGTTGTTCCGTCTCTGAAGAGAAGTCGCCAGCAAGACTAAGTCTGTGAAATCAGCGTATTCGTGTGTACCGGTATCTCCGTAAAAAACTGTTCTGGGGATATGCGATTTTATTCTTCAGAAAAACTGCGCAGCTGTTACTATAGATGCTATTTTAACTTCAGTAGCCTCTTTCGTCTTTGAAGAGGGGAAAAAGTAAAGTTATCTGAAAATTACATTTTTTTTTGTTTCGGTGCTCAGTGTCCTTAAGGTAAAAAAACAGTGCATTCTGAAATCTATAGTCATAATCTTTGACTTTTGACACGTGCAATAATGTCACGCTGTTGCAGATATAACTTGCGTTTTATTAGAATAATGGCGTGAAAAGATTATGATCAGAGCTAGGAAGCTTTGTCTTCAGCGTTGATGAGAGATAACATGAAGTGAGTATGGAACAGCGCCTGAATCATGGGCGGGGAAAACGGGAGATACCAGAGAAAAGCTAGCCGACAAAGAAATTATTGGGTATGATTCGTACGTGCAAAAATCCGTGTCGACCTCGCCTTAGTGGACGTGCTATTGGAATATGATTGTGTTCTGGAAGTGGAAGCCCGCAGGCTCTATGAATGACTTGTAGTACGCTTTCATTTTGTGTACTCTATGTAAAAAAGATTATTGTATTGACTGATATTGTTTTGTTGATTTTATGGATAATTCTTTCTGGATTAAGTTGTACGAAAATAATATTTTATGATTATTATATAGTTATCAAAAACTATAATTATTTATTCATTTATGCAACATTGGTGACCCCGATGTGATCATACATAATGGACCCTGAAGAAAATGGGAGACCGTAAATAGCGCGAGTTTCTTTACGAAGTCCTCCCTTTTGAAAATAAACCCTAAACTTTGGTTCAGTCAGGTAGAGGCGCAGTTCGTTATTTGTAAAATCACCGCAGATGAAACCAAATTAAACCATATAGTGGCAGCAATGGACACTGAAGTGTTAAATGAGGTGAGTGATATTGTCATAGATCCTCCTTCTACTGATAAATATGTGGCTATAAAAATGCTCTTATAGATAGATTTTTGATTAGTGAAGATAAAAGAATGAAATTTTTACTACATGATCTAGAACTAGGTGACAAAAAACCAACTCAGCTTCTCAGACAGACGAAAGAGTTGGCGGGAGATAAAGTTTCCGATACTTTATTGAAATCACTGTGGTTACAACGACTACCAAATAGCACACAAGCAATTCTCTCAACCAGTACTGATAATTTCCCCAAACTAGCTGAAATAGCAGATAAAATCTCAGAAATAACAGGACCTAATATTTGTGGAATTTCCGATCACATTACTACATACAAAGATTCTAATCCACTTGTTATTACGTCCGATTTAGCGAATAAAATTGAGAATCTTACACGTATTGTAAATAATTTAGAATCAAAATTTAATGATGTTGATCATAGTCATAAACAATTTCGAAGATAATCAAAGTCACCTCGTCAAGAACGACGAAGCGAAGGACAATATTTATGTTGGTACCACGACAGATTCAAGGACGATGATCATAAATGTTGCCCTCCTTGTAACTGGAATACCAAACAACAGGAAAACTAGAAAACTGTGTAGACGAGGCGGAATCTACACAAATGAACATACACCGCCTTTTTGTTATTGACAGATCAAGCAAGCTTCAATTTCTCATTGATACGGGCGCAGATGTTTCAGTCATTCCACCGAATCGTAAAGAACGACGTAACAAACAATCTCGAGAATTATATGCTGCTAACGGAACTACTATAGCTACCTTTGGACAAAAGTTGTTGTCACTAGACTTAGAATTACGGCGTTCTTTCAAATGGCCATTCATAATAGCCGATGTGTCTAAACCAATTATTGGTACAGATTTCTTGTCATATTTTGATGTATTAGTAGACATACGACGGAAAAAACTTGTAGACGGTTCTACCTTGCTGGAAACAATAGGTAAGTTAACAACTGATTCTACGCCTCATATCAGGTCCATCGACACTAATATAAAGTATCACAAACTACTCTCTAAATATCCAACACTAATCAGACAAACTATACTACCACCAAAAAATGTACACAAGGTAGAACATTACATTGAAACCTCGGGCCCACCGCTTTACACAAAACCAAGACGACTGGCACCAGAAAAACTACGTGCAGCCAAAGAAGAATTTGAGTTCATGCTCCAACAAGGATTATGCAGACCATCTAACAGCCGTTGGGCTAGCCCACTACACTTGGTTAAGAAGAAAAATGGTGATTGGAGACCTTGTGGAGATTATCGAAAATTGAATACAGTCACACAACCAGATAGATACCCCATTCCCTTCATTCATGACTGCAACAGTATACTGCATGGCACTTCTGTTTACTCGACAATCGATCTAGTAAGGGCATATGAACAAATTCCTGTACATGAAAAAAATATTCCTAAAACTGCTATAACCACACCGTTTGGTTTATTTGAATTTCCATACATGACATTTGGTTTACGGAATGCAGCACAAACCTTTCAACGTTTCATGAATGAAATTCTCCAAGGGCTAGAATTCTGTTTTGTTTATATTGATGACATCCTTGTGGCATCAAAAGACGAAGAAGCACATTTAGTACATCTAACAGAAATTTTCGAAAGACCATAAATCCGAACAAGTGTGTATTAGGTGTCACGGAAGTACTGTTTCTGGGTTTCGAAATCTCTGCAGCAGGAGTTGAGCCATCCAACATTAAAGTGGATGCAATCATCAATTACCCTCAACCAAATATCGTTGAAGAACTACATAAATTCCTGGGAATGGTGAATTTTTACCATCGTTTCATTAAAGGAGCTGCTAGCATTCAAATTCCATTACAAGAAATCATAGTATAAAATCAACATAGAAAACATACACTTATCAACTGGACTCAGTCGACACTTCAAACTTTCAAAGAACTAAAACAGGCGTTGGCATCAACTACTATATTAAGACACCCTTCTCCAAATTCTCAACTTGTGTTGGTAACTGATGCGTCAGAAACAGCAGTGGGAGCAGTATTACAACAAACAGAAAATGGGGAAGAACAACCTCTAAGTTTCTTTTCAAGGAGTCTTTCTCCATGCCAACGAAGATATAGCACCTATGACAGAGAACTACTTGCCATATACTTAGCTATTAAACATTTTCGTTACCTTATAGAGGGCCGAACTTTGAAGATACTCACTGATCACAAACCACTGACTTTCGCTTTTACACAAGTATTAGATAAAGCCAGCCCACGACAAACGTGCCAATTGTCATATATTTCAGAGTTTTCAACAGATATTCGTTACATTCCTAGCAATTCTAATACAGTAGCAGATGCATTGTCTCGCATACAAGAAATTTCGTTTCCTTCACCTTTGGATTATGACGAATTGTGTGTTCAACAAGACGACAAAGATTTACAGCGTTCACTAAAAAATCCTTCGCTTCGCATGGTCAAAATCAAACTACCAGAATCAGATAAGGAGATTTATTGTGAGACATCAAATAACGTCATCCGTCCTTACATTCCAACTATACTACAACACAAATTATTTGAAAGTATCCACAAATTCAGTCATCCAGGTATTAAGGCTTCACAAAAATTGGTAACTAGTAAATATTTTTGGCCAGGAATGAATAAAGATGTCAGACTGTGGACAAAAAACTGCATCTTTTGTCAACAGAATAAAATAAATATACATACCAAATCTCCGCTCTCCGTTTTCACAGTTCCTAACGAACGTTTTTCTCATGTACATGCGGACATTGTAGGTCCACAACCGGTATGTGAAGGATTTCGCTACATATTTACTGCTATCGACCGTTACACAAGATGGTTTGAGGCCATTCCTATTGCAAACCAAGATGCCGAGACAGTTTCAACGGCTTTCATCACTTGTTGGATTTCATGCTTTGGCGTGCCTCAAAAGATAACAACTGATCGAGGACGGCAACTTGAAAACACACTTTTTTGTTCTCTCAAAAAAAAATTTCGGAATTGACACCGCCAACACAACAGCGTATCATCCTCAAACTAACGGGTTATTAGAACGTCAACATCGAACAATGAAAGCGGCTCTCATGTGCCATTTACAACAACATACGTCATGGGTTCAAGCACTTCCATTAGTTCTACTCGGCATGCGTTGTGCAGTAAAGGAAGATCTCAAACGATGCAGCGCTGAAATGCTCTATGGAACTACAATTCGCCTTCCAGGAGATTTTTTCAGTAAAGAACCAATAATGATGGACTCAGATTCATTTCTTCAATCACTACGTGCTACTATTTTTAAATTCAAACCAGTACCCACCTCAAGACGCACTACCAAGACAACATTCGTCCATCCTGAACTTCAACACGCATCACATGTTTTTGTTCGTCACGACGCTGTGCGCACTTCACTACAACCTCCTTATGACGGACCTTACCTCGTTTTAAAATGTCAAGAAAAATTCTTCGACATAGAAGACGGAAGAGGTAAAAAACGACGCATCTCCATAGATCGTCTTAAACCTGCTTTTATGGAAGTTTTACAAAGTGAAACTCAGAAAATCAGTTCAACTATGAACAAGACCAACAATGATATGATCAAAAGTAAAGAGATAAAAAACTCATCAAACGCAAGCACTGATACACGCATACACAAAGAGACAATTTCTCTTTCAGGACGACTCGTATCACGTCCTGTAATATTTTTAAATACCTGATGATTATTTTCACTAATTCTTTTAATAAGAGGGGGAATGTTGCAGTACGCTTTCATTTTGTGTACTCTATGTAAAAAAGATTATTGTACTGACTGATATTGTTTTGTTGATATTCTGGATAATACTTTCTGGATTAAGTTTTACGAAAATAATATTTTCTAATTATTATATAGTTATCTAAAACTATAATTATTTATTCATTTATGCAACAGACTCTCCAACTAAACTCTACCAGCTAGTCACCAATAAATTAATTTACACTGAAATAATATGTAACAGACTATTTGCTATAATGTATTGAACCTAAATCATCTTATAATGGTAATTAAAAAATTATAATTAACTGATTTTTGCTTGATTCTAGGTACTTTATATGCAAAAATTAAGTATTTAATGTTTTGAAAGCGATGCAAAGTGACAGTTCTTACAACCGGAAGGGCTTGCCCTGTAACAACTGTTTACATACAGTAAATATTATATTTTCTTAAGATTTGTTTTCGGTAAATAAAGCTTGCTTCACGGATAATAAATGCTTACAAAGGTGTACAGGTCCCGCAGCCTAGGAAAGGTTTTGAGAGAGTGGCGCAGCGGACGTAAAATGATATGTACTGCACAGCTACCCGCCCCTTATTTCCTCTCCCAGCGAGTAAGAGGGGAACTGATGAAGCCCTGAGTGTGACATTATCAGCTACATCCAATCAGCAGATGCACAGACTCTTTCTGGTTAGGGGTAGAAGGAGGGAGAAACTACTTCTACTCTGCATGTCGCCAGGACCTTCCTAGCTCACGTGACCTGTATATGTATATGTATATATATATACATATATATGTGTGTGTGTGTGTTTGTAATACATGTGTGAGTGTGCGTGGTACTCAAATTTTCCTTTAGCAAGTTTTCTTAGCAAACAATTTTATTTTCGTTGTGAGAAAATAGTTTTGTTACAGGAAGCTTATATTTGAAAAATTCAGCTTACGTCACTGTATAATTTCCTTTTTTTACAATTTGAATGGCAACAAATTTTTCCTTACAACAACCGTACAATTTAAATAAAAAATAAATAAAAACTTTTGTCGAAATTACATTCCAGTGGTTCTTAGTTATAATATAGTAAGACATCAAAATCTACTAAAGACATATAATATAATATGGTTCCAGTCCCCGCCGATAGGAACACTGAACCACCTGCAGTAACGCATTGTTCTTTGTGTAAATTTAGTTTCTCATGTAGGTTAGATATAAATTGAAAACTAACTTTGTTTTAAAAATTCATAATTATTATTTAGGTAAATTATTTGATTCGATAATTTAAATGTTAAGATTTTTAAAATTTTCGAATTTTTGTTTTATTAATTTGTAAGTTATAAAGTCAAGTCCCTTGTACATAAATGAGGACACTTATTATTTTTATTTTTCATTTCCGAATATTCGCATTTGTTAAATTAGGCTTAGTAACAAGAATAAATTATTGGTTCAGTTCTTTCTGTTACGTGCAGCAACGCTTTTTAATATTGGCCAGTAGAAAGTCAGCCTCTAAATTTCTAAATTTCTCATCACCACAAGAACTATTTTGAATTTTGCAAGCGCTACAAACTCACTGTGTTAGTAACACAACACGTCTCACGTTTCAACAATGCTAAACTGTTGTGGTTACGCACATTCTCTTCGTTCGCTATTTGGTAGTAATGGAATGTCGAATGACTCGCCAAAAGTTATTAGTTCAGTCTGACTCGATCTCACGAGAAGCAGTAATTCTTCCAACTGCTCGGCCACGAAGCATGAGAGAGATCGCCCATTGTAAACTCGAAGTTACGTAACTGGAAACCAAACACCGGAGAGGAAGTAGAACTCCTTCAGGAACTTCGCAGTACATCGGCAGTGCTACCAACTGGGTCCTGTAACAGCCACAAAAACGTCCCTCACACGGAAGGGGGAAGTTTTCAAGTGGATCTACGTATAATTGAAAACTGAATTCCCCTCGCAGCGATGTATCTCTGTGCACACAACAAAACCGCTACCTTTATAGAACAGAAAATATATCAGTTTTTTCAGCTAGCAGAAGAGAAATTTTGCATTACAGTAAAAACACTTCAAAACATATATTGAGAGTTTTTTTCTTTATTAGGGTTTTAATACAATTTTATTTCCGTTAGAGTGAATGAAACTAACTTTTGACATTACTATTGAACTACTTTCATTGTAAAATTTTTTTACATCTAAGCGCGCCGCCTACATTCAGCGGTAGTTACTTAGAAGTCATGGAGCTATAAGGGCGGCCTTGAAACGCGCATAAAATGCCGCATTGCCATAATGAGCCAAAGTCTGAACTAGCGTGCATGATTACCACCGATTTATTTTCTACTATGGGTCTTAAAGCGACGACCATATCATTGTGCTGGTGGAAAGTCTGTAGTAAAATTCAGTGCATGTTTATGCGAGTTTCACATACATCCGGTTAGTACATTTTCAAGTACGGCCATATGAAAAGGCTGTTTTTAGTTATGTTCGGGAGCTTAGAAACAGTATTATTAATTAGTATGGGGACTAATCAATGACATTACGACCTTTTCTGAAGCGTGTTTTCTTATCGTACATTGGCACATGTGAAACAGTGTCGTAAAAAAGAAGCTTATTTCCCTGAACATTACAACGCATTTGAATCGCGTGGAGGGGAGCGCCCTTCTATTAATTTTATTTGTGACAAAAGCATCTTCGCGTTGGTTCATTGGTTCAACTTTAAACAAAAATGTTCTATTCCGCTAAAAAATTGTGTTTCGTCAGTGAAAATGTTTCAAGAGTCCAGAGAGTCTTTTTGCATCAAGTGACTAGGAGTGTGTTTACGAAGACATCTAGTAAGATATGCTAAGAAAGTCTGTGAATATACTTTGAGTGCGTAAACCGAATACAGCTTGGTTATTTATTAAACCAAATGTTTTGGACGTACGCCAATGCAGGACTGTGTCGTTAAAAAGCATTCAAGACTAGAGAAGAAGAAAATAAAGAAACTAGGTGAGTTTGCTGTAGTCAACACCTACACAAACCACATGAAATATGATCTACCCCATAAGTAATTACGTCAAATAAAAACATTATGAGCAATGTTTCATAACAAAAACCGAAACTAAAAACGAAGAAATATACAAAAAAATACCAAGATATTACTAAAACGAAGTCAATGTTACACACAAGAGAGAACGTCACAGATACAAGACACAACAATCATGTAATTATATTGTAAGTTATCTTCGTTTCTTTCTTTTGTTTATTTCAATTCGACAATTATTTTTACATGTGCAGTTGGAATAGGGTTTCCTGTAACTTAATCGGCCCTCGAAAAATAAGACAAAATATATCTCGCATGGAACAATAATTTTAGTACCGATAAGGAGTAGTTAAGTTGAAGTAAAAATTAGGTTAGACATGCAGAGATAACAACATATAAAATAACGCTCAAATTTTGACTTCCAAACATTTAATAATTGCAAAATGTTTGCAGCATAAACAAACTAATCAACTTAACTACATTTTAGGAAATAAATTAAATGTTTGGTTGACAGTAGTCTAATTCATGGTATACCAAGAATAAACATAACCTGTAATGTGGGTCTCAAGATATAAACATGCTAAGATAATTTTTTTTTCGTCGCTTTAGTATATAGGCTATACTAACTTTACATGCCACGATCTTAGGCCATGTTACAGGATGCAGGTTTGACATCAGTAATTTTGATGGTGGTTAGTGGTCAATTTCACAAACTTTGATGGAGAAGTAGTTCTTACCGTCATAAAGAAATAACTTTATTTAACAACATATTTAAATGCCGCGTTTAATTTTGCAATGCCGAATAAAGTTACGGTTTTGATTCTGTAATTACCGTGTAAATAGCATTAGGGATGATGTAACGTAATAAACTACAATTATATTATACTGGGAATAACAATTTTTGAACCTCATCGTCCAACACACCGGCAAAGAACTAGGTTATAGCGTAGCACTACATAAAATTACCTATTGAATAGTATTTAGGAACACTTCCCATTTCTTAATAGTAAATTAGGAAATAAAAACACGTTTACTTCTATTACAAGAAAAACAAAAAATATTGTCAATAATTTATACAGTCTTCAATAAAACAATGCAAATATGGTAATATCGAGTAAGAGTAGTTTTCCCAACATTCACCAGCAGGCGTGACCCATATAACGCAGTCCGTAGAGCCGGGAGGCGGGATGATTTCCGGATCCTTGGTCCCACGCATCTAAAGAGCGCTCGCCCCTCCCTGCACAATTGTAATAGGGGTAGAGAAGTCAGTAATTATTACACACGGGTGCGCCATCACCGTGTGTGTCCCAGACTGTTTGTGGCAGGGCTCACCATACCACTAATTCCATATCAGCATAATGCTGTAGACGGAAGCAGTTGAATGTAACCCACACAAGGAGATACGTTCCTTCCAATCGCGGTGGACTGTAGAGAAAACTATCTCACCATGCAACGGAACACTATGTGAGTTGAATCACAGAGGACCCCTTTGCTGAGGGCGAGGTCTATCCTGCCTCTACGAAACCTCTTCGTGAACTGGTCCAATTGCGTGAAATCACTAGGTAGAGCAGGCCAACGACCCAAGGACGTACCCTATAAGCCTTCTCCCAAGCGGGTTAGAGGCCCGGATATTTCGCGGGTTCAACGTCCGGCAGGCTAGACTCCACAGTCCTGTGTGCACGGTCGTCAGCTATATTTGTTCATTGGCTGCTGCTCCAGTGAGTGAGCATTTGAACATTTGACGATGTAGCGCAGGAGTCCGTGAGCGTTTTTACGCATTTCTGCCATTGGTTTGGAGTCCGCAAGGTCACGTTTAAATAAACAATGACCCGATCGAAATAGTTTCCAAGATGTACATGACTTAGAAATCCAACCTCTCCTCAGTTGAATCCGCGAAATTTCCGGGGCTCTAAGTATGACCAATACCACTCAGAGTCCGACCCGTGATCGGCTAAGCACAAGACTGTGCCGGGAGGCGGCAGTAGGCGGGATTCGAACATCTGTGTTCTTGAAGTCTGGGAATATCGACGTTACTAAAAGGAGGGTAGTCTGTAGTAGTGAATCACGACAACGTCGATGTTATCATCTGAGAATTGCACCCCTGCACTGTTTACGTTATCACATGTAAAGTGTTCATGTCCAACACTGCGCTGCAGTAGTCCAGATCACTGTCGCCATCCCTGCTTCTGTGTTGTGAAGAAGGCATGCACATCGTATTAGCACACAAGCTTTGTCTGGAGAAGTTTCTATGTCCATTGCGCGAAAAATCCCAACCGCACATTCAATGCACTTTCTAACTGTGGAAAGGTTTATGTTGAAGTTTTCTTGTTGAGGGGTCAGAGTTTTTGAGGGAATGGTCATATGAGGTACGGTTTGTGAGGATACGCTTCATCCTCAATGAGATCATTGGGTAACTTTATGAGAGAATGTGGCAGTTCCTCGTCTTCTGGTAAATAACTCATTTTCGAGAGGAGCGATCTTATTTGACCTTATGAATGTATCACCATCACTTATAGTTTGTCACGATTTCCGAATTCAATTGTCGAAAACTCTACAAGCTTCTGAGACATCTTGTAGCGAAAAACACTTTAAATAATATGAACCTGAGTTAGCTGGACATATAATTTGGCAGTGCTTACCATCAATTGAACCGAAACAATTTGGGACTCTCCAGTGCGCATAGTAGTCATTTATAGCTTGTTGTGGAGATTCTTTTGTGGGGAATGGCATAAATCTGTCAACTAGTTCTTTTTTAATCGTATGGCAATTTCACTCACCGCAGATCTCCTCAATATGAATAAAAATACAACATTATCATGAAAATTGCACTCCTCCCGCTCATGGTTTAGCCAATACATCGCTCGCGGCACACTCTCTCACCAGTTTGGCTGAGGTCTTAAGCAAACATCAATCACACTTTTAGACAATTATTTCAACGACCGAAGTTGTGCACATCGCTTGGCAGCCTGACAGGCGGACCCCTTAATGCAGTCCGATCAATCCCAGACTTCAATCACGCTCGCTGTGTTTATATTACGCAGTAAAAAGGTTTTTGTCACAGTCTTATATGATAATGCAATTTTCTTTGTAGAAAAAAACATTCCCTTTTTCACACGAAACTTGTCTATCGAAAATGCAACTATGTTTGCGACCAATAATACTTTCAGCTACTGAAATAATTGCAACATACTTTTCCTAATTTTTCTCATGTTTACCTAGATAATTTTTTTGGCAGGGGGAGGGGGTGAGACAGTGAGTTTAGTCTTTGTCGCAACAAAATTTACACATAAGCCATAAAAAGTGTTCACACAATTAAAAGTAGTGTAACCATCATGTCGTTACAGACACTTATACACAAAATTTACAGCTATGAATACATTTATATTTTAATTAATTTGCCTCTGAAAATTTACACGAATTTGATTAGGTTCTTTTTTTTTTTTTGCTAAATTCGTTAATTTGTCTACTATTCATATAATTTAAAATTTTAACAATACAAAAAATGTATAACGTACATTAGTACGTTGTCTCAATTATTTTGTTCAAATAGGTCTAAATTGATTAGATACAAAAAGTAGAACACTATAGAATCAGTGTTTGTTGATTTCTCAGAATTAAGGGACTCCTTTTGACATTAAATTGTTATGTTTGATTACGATCGAACGGAAATTATAGTGAGAAGACTGATAAATAGCTCAGACATGGCGGGATCAAGGAAATATATGCCGCCATTTTTTGCTATACAAATATATATATATGCGGCCGACATTAATACAGGAGCTTTACTACAGATTTTTCAGTACCCTGAAAACTATAAACAATAGTATTTTTTCATTCTAAAATAAAAGCACTCGAAAATTTACTTCCTTTTATTTTTATTACCGTAGCCGCATTTCCTCTCATCTCAAATTAGACTCTGGTTTTTGTTTGAAAGCTGTATCCGTCTAATTATACTATAACATGGTGAAGAATATGTAGTAAAATTATTTTCAATATCAGACCATAAGATGACTTTTTTATTTCATCTCACGTTTACTATTTACAGGACAACATAATGATAAACGAGAACTTGTTTTTATAAGCTGTCTGAGGCGACATAAAAAGTAACAAAGAGCAGGGGATAACAGGAGGGAAAACTGAGTGAAGGGTGTGCGACGAGGAAAGGTAACATCCAAGCGAAATAAAAAGAGAGAGAAATGAAGTGTTCTCTTAAAAACAAAACAGCGCAGTGTTGCCTGTGGGCAAACGTAATTTACCATTCCTACTACGAGAGTAGTCTAGTGAAAACGTGACGCTGTGTTTTAGCTGGACAGTGAATAAATTATGTGTTCGAAATAAACATTCGTCTCTTCCGCGCGGGCACATTTGTACACGGCTGTCGCCTGTCGTAAAAAAATTCTGTTATTTACACGAGGCACTAAAAAAGTGATCTACCGTGTGTTCCGACTGACAGTTTTAAACAACTAAGTGGTCACGGTACTCGGTATAACAAACTAATGTTATTACGTATATGGTTGTTTAATTTTGATGGTTGTAACGTATAACAAACAGTTATAAAGACTAAATACTTTAACGCGTTCCTGCAGAACCCTACCAATTAATTGTTATTGAGGCCTTGATCTTTCATTTATTTCAAACAATGGCGAATAACTCGAATACTTTTTAACCAAACGCTTTGAAAAAATTTGAGACTGTGTACAGACATACGAAACACAATTTTGCCAGAGTGTTTCTTAAAATAGTGTACCGTTTGCTAGCAAAAAATTATTTTGCTTCGGTTTAGCTTATTTTGACAACAAAAATATGTAATATTTCAGAGGCAAAAATCAAAAAAAAAAAAAAATCCGTTTGGTGTATAGCAACAGAAAAATGCAGATATAAACGATGATATATAAGTGTTAAAGCTGTCAGAACGAAATTTTGATATGTGTATTAATTTGCGTTAACAAAATATTTTCGTAAATACTGCAAAACTAAAGAGCGAGGCCTTAAATTTCCTAAGCAAACAATGCCTTAGGCGGTGAAATAGGAAACTATAATATTCTGTAAAGTATATTAAAGAGGGGAGAGATTTTTACGAACGCTTAAGACGCACGTGTACCGGAAATAGTGTTTCGCGTTTAAGAGGTGAAAGCGAAGAGTCAATAAGGACCAACTACCACTCTCGAAGAGAACCACATCGCCTCTATTTACGACTTGCTGAACAAGCGTGAAATGTTCTCGTTGTAGTTTCTTTCCTGTAAGACGCTAAGCGGTAACCGTTAAATTTTATGTGTAGATACGTCAAGATGTGCGACTAGTTAAGCGTTTTACAAATCCTAGTGGTACTTATGGACTTGAAGTAAGTTGATTCTAAATAAACTGTTTTTTGACCAATTTCCAGGATGTATATATGATCCAAGATTATTAAAATTCGGAACAACAATTGTCTCGGTTATGTCAAACTAAAACGTATGGCCACATTAACTTATTTATAAACAAAGGACGAATAAAATATACAATAGTTTAGTCAGCCAACTAATTTGTATATGAATATTAAACTTTATGAAATTCAGAAAACATTTACTAAGATATGTTATACTATGCTTAAAACATTAAAATGGCTACCACTTCAAAAATATAAATGCCGGATGAATTAAATACATAAAGTAAATTCAACTTACTATATAGTGTATGTGTACCATATGAAATACAATGCTAAAAATATAAAAGTTGCATATATATATATATATATATATATATATAAAGAACAAAATACACAAAGTCAAATCAGCTTTGTATGTAGTATATGTGTACTAAGTTTGGTGAAATTCTGAAAAATATTTCCTTAATTATGTAACACTAAGCTAAAAATATAAAAATAGCCGCCATTTAACAAATATGAATACTAGATAAACAAAATACACAAAAGTCAAGTCAACTTTTTGTGTAGTACACGTGTCCCAAATTTGATACAATTCTTAAATTGGGTTCCGTAAATATCTAGTTTAATCAAAAAATGTTGAACTGGCAACCATTTTAAAAACATGATTACAGGAGAAACGAAATACACAAATGTCAAGATAGATTTGTATGGAATAATATTTCCTAAGATATATAATGTTATGCAAAAAATGTTAAAATGGCAGCCATTTTGAAAATATGAACACAGGATGAACGAAATTCACAAAAGTAAAGTCAGCTTTGCAAGCAGTATATATGTACCAACTTTGATAAAGTTTTGAAATATATCCCTAGGATATGTAATGTTATCCTAAAAATGTTGAGATGGTCGGCATTTTGAAAATATGAACTCAGGATGAACGAGATACTGAAAGTAAAAGTCAGCTTTGTAATCAGTAGACGTGCATCAAGTTTGATGAAATTCTGAAAAATGTTTCCTTTTAAGATATGTAATAATATGCTAAAAATTTAATAATGGCCACCATTTTGAACATTTATGCAGAGAATGATTGAAATACCCAAAACTCAAGTAAGATTTTTTTTTGGTATATGTGTACCAATTTTTATGAAATTTTTAAATATATTTCCTTGGTATTTAGCGTACACACAAATACACAACAGACACAGTCAGGCAGGTGATCTTATAAGCCTCATTTTTCCTTCGGAAAGTAGGCTAACAACAGGCGTGACACACTTAAACGCCATTCATACCAGGTACACAGTCCTCTCAAAAATAAGCAAGAAGTTACTAGCAAAAACTGAGAAGCCTACTTTCCTTCAAGTGGTTGAAATTTTCCCTAAAAGTGAAATTCGTTTACGTGCATCTGGGAACATTAAGTAATAATATAGATTTAGACATGTGATAAAAAGACATATAAAAGATAAGTCGTAATACTAAGTGATATACGGGTACCAAGTTTAATAAAATTGGGGGGGGGGGGGAGGAATTTTCTGAGATATCTTTCTAAAATAAAGATAAAAAATTGGTCGCCATTTTCAAAATATTACAAAAGGTTGAACGAAAAACGCAAATGTCAAGTCAGCTTTGTATGTAGTAGCTATATGCATCAAGTATAACGAAGTCGTTAAATATATTTCATCAGCTAAGTCATGTTATGCAAAAAAAATATAAAAATGGCTACAATTACGAAATTTGAAAACGCTGAATGAACGAAATACACAAAAGTAGAATCAACTGTGTATGCAGTATATGTGTACCAAGTTCAATGACATTTTGAAAAATATTTTCTAAGAGATTTGATACTACGATAAAAAAAATTTCAATGGCGACCATTTTGAAAATTTAACAATGATGAACGAAATATAAAAAGTAAAGTCAGATATTTATGTAGTTTATGTGTACCAGGTCGGTGAAATTTAAATATATATATATATATATATATATATATATATATATATATATATATATATATATAACCTAAGATATGTAACACTTTGCTAAAAAATATAAACATGGCCACCATTTTGAAAAATATGAACACAGGATGAACGAGATACACAAAAGTCAAGTCAGCTTTATATGTACTGGACTATAGTACCATGTTTAATGAAATTCTGAAAAATATTACCTACGATACGTTATACTATGCTAAAAATATAAAAATGTGCACCATTTCCCAAAAAAAAAAAAATTTATACAGGATGAACGAAATACACTAAAATCAAGTCTGATTTAACTGTAATACATGTGTATCAAGTTTGGTGAAATACTAAAAAAAAAATATTTTTTTATATGTGATACAATGCTAAAAATATAAAAATGGCCATCGTTTTGAATATGTATATACAGAATGAACTAAATACGCAATATTCAACTCAGCTTTGTATGTAGTATTTGTGTACCAAGTTTAATGAAATGCTTAAGTACGGTCCCTTTGATATTTAGCTTGATCGAAAAATGTTAAAATGACCGCCATGTTGAAAATATGAGCAGGGTGAAAACGAAATATATAAAACTCAAGCCAGATTACAAAGTGCTAGATGTGTACAAAGTTAGAGGAAATTCGGTCCACTGGTTCAAAAGTTTTTAGGGACACGGACACACACACACACACATACACACACACCTACACACATACACACACACAGGCAGAAAGGTGATCTCATAAACTTACCTTTTCCTTTGGAAACTAGGCTAAAAATTAAAAACCTCAGTGCTGTATTTGTTACAAGACTGATACAGTGGTGAAAAATATGGTTCGACTCACTCCCCCGCTCGTGAAGTTCATAACGTGATTTTGAATATGTTTAACGTTAAGATATAAATAAAATAATAATTTTTACAATCGGGTCCAAAATTTTTTTTTGTTATTATTGGTAAGATGTTTTACCTGTTTCTGTGAGAAGGGCATTCTTATTATAATGGAAATGTTGTGTATACGATTGTAATTTTCCGCAACTGTTTGGGAATATTTTCCGTAAAATATTGCTTTCATAATTTAATGTACCGTGTGCCGTGATTTTCACTACAATACTAATACTTTTTATCTCCGTGATATGTAAGGAATGTTACCTTTTTTATTTATCAGTGAACTGTTAATCTATAAGATTAGTTTTTTAGGATCGTGATAAAATCTATTATTATTATAATTCAAGTTATCACATTTTCAACCTTTACTTAACAATGTTTCAAACATGAATTACTTAAATTTTTAGAACACGTGTTTTGTAGTACTACAAAGAATTTTCCTAACATATGGAATCCCATAAACTGTTAATTTTCGGAAAATTACAAAATATTTTCAAACATATACTAACAATGTCGTCACAAAAATTAACATATGTGGTACATGAGGTATAAAACGGGCTTTCTCCTACTATTGTTGTATTTTGTTCTGGTTGCTGTCTGGGAAGGCCTAAGGTTAATTAAAGTGTAACAAGATATTCCGCAACACTAAGTAAACTGGATGTCTTTCATCCTGCCGTAATTACCGTGCTTCAAATAACAAACACATCACCGTCTACTTTACTCTGCGTATTCCGCGTAATTAACAAACACGCTTGCTTCATGCCACAAAATGCATTTTAATAAGTCACGAGTTGAAGGGATGTTGGCTGGTAACAATACTTATTTTAAAGGAAAGCACTTGATTAAGTATCTTGGTTCAGAAATGTTCCTGCCGTTTTACTTCCTATTAAATATATTTAAATAAGAAGTTTAAATGTTTTTCACGTTAAGAAATTTTATCAAATTTTATCCCGTAGAAAACCAAAATCGGGTGTTGTTCGGTATAAACTTAAATAAAAAAATTATATCTGCTAATAAAAACATATAGGAGAGCATTTTTGTTTAGCCTAGGGAGTCGCAGTGGCCGAATGGTCAGACCATTCGCCTCCCACCAAGGCGATCTGGGTTCGATTCCCGGCGGGGTCTGTTTCCCGCATGTGGGAATCGTGTCGGACGATACCGCTGGTCGGCGGCTTTTCTCGGGGATCTCCCGTTTCCCCCGCCCCTCCAGACCGGCTCTGATCCATACTCACCTCATGTCACCCCTCACCAGCACTAAACGCCTCGATGTTAAGGTTGTTCAAGTGGGGAAAAATTATAATTTTGTATTTGTACTAAATAGCGTTAGTTTTGTACACATTACTTGAGAGTACATATACTTCTAACGAAATAAAATTAACTCAGCTAGTTTTTCCGTAATGGCACTTCAAAGTCAAAATTTGCATATTTTTACTTCATACAAAACTTGAAAACCAGTTAACATATTGAAATTGAAAAAATCACATCAAAACTGCGTGTCACTGTCTATGGCTTGTAACATATAAAACTCATAACAAAAAATTTTTATGTTAAACAAAAAATTTCAAATTTTGAAAATTTTTTTGCTAATTTTAGAAATTTATATTAAGTACAAAAATATTTTATAATGGGCTTTTATATGCTTGAAGCAGTAGACAATGACGTGTAGTTTTGATGTGATTTTTTCCATTTCAATATGTTAACTGGTTTTCAAGTTTTGTATGAAGTAAAAATACGCAAATTTTGACTTTGAAGTGCCATTACGAGAAAACTGGCTGAGCTATTTTTTTTCGTTAGAGGTAAATATACTCTTAGGTAATGTCTACAAAACTAACACTACTTCATACAAATATAAAATAATGATATTTCCCCACTTGAACGCCCTTAAGGGCATGGGCCCGAGTTTCTCCGCATTTAACGACAATTATTTTTTAAAACATAAATGGGAGCCGATAATCGCTTCGTAACTTTGTTATGGCTGATTTAAACTGCATTCTCTAATTTTGTCGAGCCAGAAGACTGCAAAATAGTTGCTAATTAGTTAAAATTCCCTTTTAATTAATAAATTAGCTATACTCATCATACAGTTTGTCTCGAAAAATTACATTGCATAGTAAAACCAATTTGCAAAAATGTTACGAAGCGATTTTACGATATCGACTCTCGTATGCATTTTAAAAAATAATTCTCTCGAAAGCCGAGAAACTCGGGCCCAAGCCCTTAAGCACTGACCAAAATCTTTCACTTACCACCAAGCTTTGTTTAGCTGATGTTAATAAGGTTACAGTAACAATGCAGTCCAGTCAAACGGTAGTAAAAAATATATATAAAAAATTCAGTTTACACTTTTGAAATAAAGACGACTGAAAGCAATTAATGTTACATATATTCGGGCTCTTTGAAATGTCAACTGGACACCCCATTGGTTGGAAGGCAACCAATAACAAACGACGCATAGCACCGATGTAGTGTGGACCAATAGGTCGGTGGTGAGTAAAAACACAGACTACTATAGCTATCTTTCCTTTAGTGTTGTATACAGAACACTTAATTATAAGCTGGTCTTTAGATCCAGAAAATTTATGTAGTCCTTACGAGTGCGTGGTAGATAAATAAACGCTGAAAACATCAATTGATTTCTACGCTTTTTAAGCCCAATATGGATAAAATACTCAATGACAATCCTAGATAATTGTATTTGCCAACTTTATGAGTAAATAATTATCCATATTTACTAATTCGTAACACGTAATCTCTTGCGCCGCAGTTAAATGCACGAGGTTCCGGCGTCAGAGACTGTGCCTCAGAAATTCGTAACACTGGAAACAATTTAGTTTAAAACGTTGGCTAAAACTGTTGTCTAGGATTGCTATTGTTTAATTTTTGCAAATTGGCTTCAAAAAACCTATAGTTATAGATTAATATTTTTACCGTTGAATTACGTACCACGCCCTCTTAATGTGTCAACAGCTTGTATGCCATTGTATGCCAGAAAAAAGTTGCATGCTTCATTGTTGTGTGCCAGAAAAAAATTTGCTAGTAGAAAATATCGAACATGTTACAAATATTGTACTTAGAAAAAAAGGCTCCATCAGGCAAGCATAGTTTAAAAAACTTTGGATATAGAAAACATTTACTAAAGATCAAGACAAACCTGTATAACGTGGGCTTTGTATTCCCACTCTCCGCCATCTTATTGGTCCACTTCATTGTTGACGCGCTCACTGTGAAAAGTTTATTATTGGTCGATTATTTGCAACTGGAGCTCAGAGTTGAAGAGGCTAATATTATGAAACGAAATTTACCAGGGATCGAGTTCATTTCAGCAGTATATAAAATTATAATTTTTTTACTAACTTTATTATAGACATAACTGAACAGGACATGAAAGCTTGTGATAAAAACTAGGGATGAACCGATTCGATTACCTATAAACTATAATCACTCGATTTTCATATTTGGTCAATTAATAGTTATCTGCGATTATTTGTAACGTTTAACTGATTAGACATTTAAAGAATAAACAAATGTAAAGAAATGAATATATGCCTGTGAACAAAATTTTACGGTTAACGTTCAGGAGAAAATATGACATAAATTATATTTGAAAACTGACAACGTCTCTTTCATAGTGTTTGATGCGCTCTGAGTGCGAGTTTAGTGCAGTTATTGTAAGACGCCATATTGGTTCGGGCAAGCAAAATGCCTAGGAGTGTTGAGAAATACGTAGGTTGACAAATAGCGGCTTGAGTGTACTTGCGTGTGGATGAGGTTTGGTAATATTTTTGCTATACGGATACACCTACTAATCGTAGTGGAGACTCGGCTGCATTCTAGATTTTTTATGCAGTCGGTAATCGTAATCGGTTTTTCCATATCGGCTCATCCGTACATCAAAATCCAGTGAGACAGTAAAACTATTCTCGTGAGAGTTTTTTCTCCACGGGGACAGAAATAACTTAAAGTTGTTTATGGAGGAATACACGAGTAAAATCTTCAAAGCGTTAGCGGCAATAATTCGAAGACTGTACTCTAGTATTTCTTTGAAAAAACTTCAATAAAAATGTCTCATCCCCTGAAACAAAAACTCACGATATCATAGTGTCGTAGATGTTCACCAGGACCAGGCGACAACTCTTCAGAAACGTATACGTAAACTTTGGTAATTAAATAAAAATATACGTAGACTATTCTGTTACGATTTGAACGAGTGCATTCAAACCATGATACTCATTACGAATCTTAATTCTCAGAAAAAGATTTTTACAACAATCTGTTTCAGTGCTTTACATACAAAGCTAAGAGAAACATACAGATGAAGCATTACGTGTGTATTAGGGCGAGAGGTATGGGACCCTGAGAAGGAAGGGGGCAGAGCCCATCCTTCATTTTGGGAACTGAACAATGTAGTTTGTTACCATAGCAACATGTATAAAGTGGCTGTGGCTTGACCAACCATAACCTCATTTATCGATATACATACAAGGACAGCTGATTGCACTCCGCCATATTGCTAACTGAATAAACGAAGTGGGCTTGGCCTCAGTATAAGCTGCTAATGCTCTATCTGTACTTTTCTCTCTTCTGTGCTTACGTGTACATACATTGTTTACTCTGCAGCTTGGTCAGTGATTGGATGAGTTAACGTAAAGAGTTTTGGGGTTATATCTGTAAGTCACAGACGTGTGGTGTCTGATAGGCACAGTCAAATGAGCGACGTATCTTGCACAAGTAAAAGCGGTAATAACTAAGGCTAGGAATATTTCGCGAGTTCAACGACCAACAGGCTAGAATCCATTATACTGTGTGTACACAAGTCATACTACTTGTCCATTGCCTGCTACTCATTCAGACAACAGACAATGAACTAATAGACAGGGCTTGATTGTGCATAGGATATTAGATTCTAGCATGCAGGTCAATGAACTCGCGAATTTTTCCTAGCCCTAGTAATAACCATAAAGCAAAGCTGCAGGTGCAAACATAACCATTGAAGCATGCTAGCGCATAAATCTTTTCGCGAGAATCAAGGGTCCCTAGGAATTATTAAACTTGGACACAGTTAGCTAGGTACCCTCACTAGTTAAAATTTGACCATTAATGAAAGTGGCACATTTTAGTGGGCGTGTCTGATGCTGTGTGGACCGAAAAGACGGTCGTAAGAAACCGGAGACAATTAGTACTTCGCCCTCGTAGTTGTGTTTACCAACTACGTACTTCTGGCTTGTCCTGGTACGCAGTAAAATATACTCAGTCCCCAAAGATTTAAGTTCAAGCAGAAGCCGTGCATGTCGTAAGGATTTATCTATGATTAGAGGCCATTGGCAAAACTACCTTTGATAGAATTGTCCAGACTGCTGTGTTTTGTTCCGCCTCATTGTTGTGTCGTGTTTTTGTGGTTTATATGTTTTAGCTGTTCTTCATTTTGGCATAGCAGGCCTTAAACCTGTGTCGTCTGCCTTATTAACGTTTTTTATTTGGCTGTCCTCTTTTATTCAATTTTTATTCAATTTAAGTCATTTTATGTTGTCTATGCATAATGTTGACTAAAACATACCCTGTTTATTTTAGTTTTCCTACTCTCGTCAGTTTTCTTTGACAGACATCTGCATCGCAACGAAGAATGCCTAAGAAACTACATCCAGCCACTGGAAAAGTTTGTGTGCTCACGGACATGTAGACTAGGCTTCAAGATTATATGTGTATAGGTCGTTCGGAATAAAGTGAGCACTAAATATTTAATCTTCGAAAAATATCGCTAGCCGTTGCTGCATTGAATTCAACATTAAACATAGTTGCCTTACTGCTTGTGTGGTTGGCAGCGAATTTGCCGAATATTGTTTCCAGTAGTTTCCTATTTTAATACAATACTTGAAAATATAATCAATTTAAATTGAAATTCTTGTGTTTCATATAATTAATAACTTTTTATGAAACTTTATCTATTCATACTGACTGCACAATTTATCTTACACGCGCAAGCAACAAGTGACGTGTCCAGAGCAGAGATTAGAGAAACACACAGATGGAGCATAAGGTATGTTCTATTGCGAGGACCCCATCCGCCATATTGGAACCTGAAAAATGTTGTTTATTACCATAGCAACGAGTATAACGCGACTGTGGGTTGGCCAACCGTAACCTCGTTTCTCAATACTTCTACAGGAACAGCTGATTGTACTCCGCCATATTGCATTGCAACCTGAATAAACAAAGTCAGCTTGGCCTCAGTATCGGCTGCTAATGCTCCATCTGTACTCTTCTCTTATCTCTGGTCCAGAGCGGTTAGACATTTCCCGTCGTTAACTGTTAACGCGCGGAAAGATATGAAATACCTGAAAATAGAAATTCATCAGAGTTTTCTCGAGTGCTCACTTTATTCCGAATCGCCTGTACTCAAGCAGACAACAGCTGCTTTGTAACAGCTTACTGCAACCCTGATACCACGTGATTGCACCTGCATTTAGAACATGCTTCATAGTTGCCTCTGCGGTCTTCAAAATATTACAATTAAATACATTGCCAGTAAAAAAAAATTACACGAATGTACGGTTTTTAAGGCTTAGCTTGTGTAAAAAAAACGTGAATTTTTCATGTACCTATCGGTGTTGGACGCTGGTTAGGGGTGTTTTTATCGATGTAACTCTTTCAGGCTGGTATAAGGCGTTAATGGATAGAAACATTCCACTAGCTAAACAACCTGCAAGCTAGACTCCAGTGTACTGCACATTCTCGGGCCTCAATAGTTCTACTGTCTCGGCGAACAGCCAATCTTTTATCACAGCAGGCAGGCGTCAATTAATTCGGCCTCCTCAAACTTCAGGTCTGTCTTTCAAGATGCGCTAAGATCTCCCGTATATAGGCCTACCACTACAAATGTCGTGTCCGAACCGAAGCTTTTAGGCTACATTATAGGGTTTCGGAATTTAGAGTGGATAGATTCGGACGTTATAAAACAGCGCTACGTGCGGCAAAGTTGGATACTATATACGTGTTGTTTTTGTTTATTTTTTTTTACTCTTCACTGTTGAAAATGTTGTCTATTCGTTACTGTACATAAACTGTTTAACTGTTTCTTCACATCCTAAATTACGTATTCTACGATAATATGTATTTTGTTTTAGGGTTAATTGATTTACAAAATACGAAATGTATTTTAAAAGTAAAAAATTATTTGCTACGTGCAAAGTAGCACTACGGGCTTTTAATTTACATTATTACTGTTTTACAGCCGAAAATCGGAGTATAAAACATAAGTAAACAGCAGCCAATGAATTTACAGAGCTATTAGGTAATTTAGCGTGCTACTTCACCTCAGTAAATTTTACACCCTAAATCCCCAAATATTTACTACACTAGCCCGGTCACGTAGTTGATTTAGAAGCCTTAATAGTCGTTTCGGACACGGCTGAAGACTACGGTACTAAATAATATCTGTATGTTCACTAACCACAGTTGTATTGGTCCACACCACGTCTGACGCACTGTCTATGCCGCACAACGTTAATATTATTGGTTAGTTTACAGCCAATGAAGTACATTTTGAACTGTTTACCAATAAAAGAGCTTAACTAATGTACCCTGGTTTACAAGCAGTACTGTTAATTTAAGTTGTATACGATAAAATTAATTTTTAATCAACGAATTTGATTGTTGACATGGTTTAAGATTTCGTTTATAAATCTCATAAACACTAACAAAACGTTGCAACTACATTCTTACACGTTTTTCTTTCAGGAACAGAAAAATCTGCATTAAAGCGTAGCTCGAGTAATATTCGGACATTTTCTTAAAAATAATAAACATAGATCCAACTGAAAATAAAATGTACATGATTTTTTTTTTTATTATTTATGCAAAATCTGAAATTTTTCTCGCGAAGTTTTCTGTCTCTACTTGTACGTGGAGATTAGAAATTTTCGAAAGTAAATTTCTAAACCTATTTGAATTTCAAACACATGTACTGTACATTTCATTTACTTTTTTCCAATTGCACCGCCGTTTAAGAATCACTTCTTGAAGGAACCTGGCCGAATAACAAATGTACAGTCTGATAAGGTACAGTTGCAATATGATACCTATTTAGATATAAGACTTGCTGATCACTGGAACAAGCAGGGTCTAGCTTGCAGGTCGTTGAATTCACAACATTGTCGTGGCTTTACTTTTAAAAGGTTGCCGGTCGCTTTTACCTTACTGTTATCGAATGACAAGCCATGTGGCATTAAGGCGCCCGCCTGGTGGCCGTGTGTTTGTGTGAGTGAAGCACGACGCCAAGGGCGAGAATGACCGGCTCATATAGTGAGATATCGCCTCTACTGCGAGACAGTGAAACGGCGTGCGGGGGTATCGTAGGAAACTCGCATGACTGACACTTTCAGTGGTGATCCCATCTTCTTATTGGTAGAAAGTTTTGAGTAAAGTCCAGTACACCTCTCTATTGTAGTTTCAGAAGAATCCTTTCAGTAGTTGTTTAGCTATAATACAGTGGAAAAACAGTTTTTAGCCATTTTGAGGTGCCCTGAAATGGTATCTTTAAATCGCTCCAGGATGAACTTTAACAACGAATCTAGGCCAAATCCTCTCCCAGTTCATGTAAGTTTTTCAAGCTGTATGTTCCGTCCCTCATCTCGTTATAGACCAAGGTACATTTAAGAAGTAATTCTTTATTACCAACAATTATTTCAAAGAAAAATAAATTATTGAATTATTTCTTTAAAAAAAAAAAAACGTAACGCGCAGTAATAGTCCATACTACTTTTATAAAAAAATCTTGAATGAAATTAGAGTTTCTTTAAAAAGAACGCAAGCCAAGTATTTTTAGTAACAGTCATAAAAATAATGTTTAATTTCCTCTGGTAAATTGTGAACCTTAGACGTTGCAAAAAATTTTATCATCATAAACCTAATCGTTAAAAATTGAAGATTATTTCAGAACATCTTGAGGATACAGTTACAGAAATCCTCATGAAAAACTTGAGATTTTATCGAAAACTGATTTAGTGGATACTTAGAGAGTAAAGAACTGTTGTAGGTACCATACTTCTGTTAAAATAAGGAAAGCCATTAATATTGGTTGTCTGTACTATGTGTATTGTTACTACAACATTCTGTTCTGCAGAAGTAACAATACATACTGTAAAAATATGTTATTTGCTCCTTTTACGAAGCCAATCATAGGAAAAATCCAGACAGTACGGAACACCTAACTGGCTGTTTACAATGTATTAAGAAATTGTTGGAAATTAGTCTGCATTTTATATTTTAAATGATCTCGAAATCTGAATACTTTCTTTACCTGCATTTTATTTTGCACACAAGAGATACAACAAACTTGCTGTTTCTATTCCATAGAAAACACAACTGAGTAAGTCCATATCACATTCAACAGAAATGCGTGATATCTACGGCAGTACGTTCTACTCAGTACGTGCTCTAATAGAGCTCAAGGATGGTAACAACTCAGCTTCTGAAGGAAAAACTCTCACGAGTATAGTTTCATTGTTTCTATAAAGTTTGTCTCCAACTTTCATGCCCTGTACATCTGCGTCTGCCATCAATGTAGTAAATAAAATCATTATAATGTTTACTGCTGAAATAAATAAAGTTTAAATAAAATAGTTTTAACGAGCATATGAAGACTTTAAGTAGGGACCGGAAGTTTGTGCAAAAATATTTTGCCCCACTTTGTTTCAGTTCTTTACGTGCATACCTGCGTGTCAAATTCATGGTGATTGGCATAGTGTTTTTGATACGAGTTTGTTATTCGTTTGACTGTGCCAATCAGTACACGGATAAATGCGACACAACACGTCTGTGGTTTGCAGGTTTCACCTCCAAACGCTGATGTTAAGTCATCCAATCACTGACCTCAAAGCAGAGATGCAGGTGTGCACGTTACGCACTGAAACAAAGTGATGCAACAATCTTCTTCGTGAAAACTTCCTGTCATTGGCAAGTAGGGGCTGGAAAATTTCACGGATTCTATGACCCGTGTTTTATAATCCATTATACTATGCATATTCAAGCCTCGTCTATTCGTTCATTGTTGTTCCAGGGAGTAGCAATTAGTGTATCTTGAGAATGCACAGGATAGTGCATTCTAACATGCAGGTCATTTTGAATCCGCGGAATCTTCCGGCCCATATTAATAAGGCTTAATTGCATGCAGACGAAACATGTACACTGGTTGAAATAATAAATCAAGCAGGACTTTGCAAAATGCTCCATTTATATAGGAACGTGCAAAATTAGCGCTATTTTCCGGCAGCAGATTAGACTGCAAGTCGCTCACTTTAAAAAATAGTTTGTAAATTTACCAGACGTGCGTATAGGAACGCTAAGAAAGTAAGTATGATAGAACAGTTTCCCAGACATCCACGGTAGCACTCTTAAACCTAATTATAAAACAGTCAAATGCATACTAAAGTTATCAGACTTGTATTGTAACATTTGCATATTTACAAGACGTAAGTATGGTAACTGTCCCATACTGCGTCTGGGATAGTAATTCCCTAAACATTTGAGGGAGTTTTTTTACACTGATGTATATTCCCTCGATGTCTAACGTTGGTCCACAGTGTAGTGGTCTGTCGCAGAGATCTTCTCACCAACAATTGTAAGATACAAGATAAAGAGACCATTCTCCTGCAGATCATTTACCCGCGTAACTGGTATTACATAGAGTCTCGCAGCCAACAAACTCACATATTGCGTTCAGGTACATACACAGCAGTAGAGTCTGGTCTTTCAACAAATAATAACGTGTACTTCGCTTACCTATATGTATCATCAACCGCTCTTATTACAGGGGCGATCTAGGTTCGATTCCCGGCGGGGTCGGTCCCAGGATTTTCGCATGTGGGAATCGTGCCGGACGATGCCGCTGGTCGACGGGTTTTCTCGGGGATCTCCCGAGTCCCCTCGTCCTTTCATTCCGTTCCATACTCACCTCATGTCCTCCCTCACCAGTGCTAAAGACCTCGATGTTGAGCGCTGACCAAAATATTTCACTCCCCCCACCCATATTACAACATAACACCAAGCGTAGGTGCACAGTTCCTGCTTGCGAAAGTCTAATATGAAATGGCACGAGTTCGCGACCCGTTCCGACTGGTCACCTCCCCCCCCCCCTTCCCCTGGATCAACACGGTCTCCCACAAGCTGTATATCACCCAAGTACGAGACAGCGTGAACAGGGTTGCCGAGAGTTTTGGAACTAATCCCAGTAGCTCAAACCAACAACTTCTCTCTGAGCCTGAGCTTAGGAACAAATACTCTGCCCACTCAATGTTGGCCATTTTGTATTAATCCACCCGTTTGAGACACACAACTGTTAACACTTTGAAGACTGCTTGTGCAACATACAGCATCCTATTCTACTGTTCAACAACTCTACAACAGTACAAAAATCGCTCCATTCACAGACATTTAAATATCACAAGTTGACCAACGTAACGACTCTGTTCCAATTCATCTCACTACTACAGCAAACCAATAGTGATGGTGAAAATCGTAGGAATATGGTCTGTCAGCGTACTTTTCAAATCTGTATAATACTGGATGCAGTTTATGTGACATTGTTTAGTTGATCACAGACGAATCTCAGAACGTACTGTCGTAGCGCACCAGAATTTTCATTGGTCCAGTCAAATAGCGACTCACAGTAACAAAGGACTAGAGTCAGGAATGAATACATTACATTAAATTCTAACAATCAGTCAACTTTACTCCAAGATAAATCACCATCGTTAGGTAGCTGTGAGAAATAAATGGTTTAATGCATACAGTAATCGTAACAAAAAATTGTGTAACTCTTAAAATGGTGTAACAGTAATAATGTCCTAATAATAGCGATAGCATAAATTAATTTTTTTTTGTTTTAGAAAAGGTTTTAAAAAGAACAATTTTTTTAAACAACACTTCTTTAAGGATGTGTTTTAATTTTTATTTTCAACTAAGCAAGATGACAAACTTCAACCTTATAAGATCTCGAAATATTTTATATTTCTTAGCCGCAAAGAATACGATTTTAACAGTCTTTAACAGTTTACGTTGTCGTGTATTCGTCGTCAAATTATATGCCTGTACGACTCAAACTGCTAAAGTGTTTTGGAAACTATTTGGGCACCAAAGATTTTCATGAATGTATCATCTCTCTAACAGTAATTTTAAAATTTAAAAAAAAAAAAAAAAAAAAAAAAAAAAAAGTTCGAATAAATGAAAATACAGAAATATTTTTGTATAGTTACAAACTGCTTTTCCTGTAAATTATATACAATCGTGTATCGTGTTACTAAAAATGCTTTTGGCAACAACGTAACTAAAATATTTAGTTAAAATAATTTTAAAATGTGCCAGATCACCGACACTGTCCAAAATATTAATTACATTTTATTTACATTCGTATTTGAAATATTTTTAATCACTTCAAATTTATCCAGCACTATTATTGCTGTATCTTATTGATAAATGTTTTAAAATTAATTTATAAGACAATTCTTATAAAGACAAAAACAATTTTTACAGTGTGGTCCATGCTGACCAAATTGACGAATTTAAACATGCAAAGTCAGCTGATTTCAATAAATATATTCATACAGGCATCGTGTGAAATATACGTTAACTTCATTTTAAAGGATTTTCCAGTGAAAAGTAGAGACCTTAAATTTCGCCTCTTTAATGCTATAAAAACTCACACGCGAAAAACGTTTTAAATATTTCGTTTTAAAAGGGAAAACTTCATTTTCTCCCGAAGTTGTTAAACTGCATAACTTAACTTCGGGGCTGTAAGAGAACTTGGAACGTTAATACTGGTAGCTGGTTGGCTGCGCTATTTGGTTTGACAGGCCCCAGTAACTAGAACAAGAGCAAGAAGTTACACGCATAGCTTGACCTGGTGCACGTGACATTTTAAATAATTTGATCAAATTAAATTGTATGATTGAATATGAAATCCACGTCAGTCAATAATTAAATGTTTAAAATGTTGTTGCATATAATTCTTCCTGGCACCCACTATTCTATTTAAATTAACACTATGTAGTGTTCCCGTGAACTAATTATAGTAAACTTCTAGTGCGTACGTAGTTGCTTAGCATTAGTTAGTGTTAGTAGCCACATGTTCAGACAAACATCACAAGACTCATACTACATATACACACTACTGCGTTTTCTGTAAGGATATCCTGGATCATCAGTTAAAAGGTAATTTAACAAAATTAAATGATATGGGTCTACGCTTACTGTATATGTTTAATTATTCATGTCAATCTATTTTCTAACTCGGAACACTTAAATCAAATTTGGACGATGACGTGTGGAAATGTTAAATTGTTGCAATCGATGTAGTTGTTCTCGTATCAAAACACTTCTAGTTACTCACTGTTTGCTACCTTCCGAAATGGCTGACCTAAACAACAAACTCAGCAAAAACCAAAACTTGCACGATAAACTGTCAAAATACAGGTAACATTTGTTTTCAGTTGTTAAAATGTTTCCCGACTTGTAAAATAGCACCACAAATTCTCAAATATCCACCTTATTTTTTTTATAAGCCATTGACATGAGCAAAGATAAAAAGAAGTCGGGAACCTTATTAAGTAGCCTACTATGTGTGCGCCAAGTTTGATGAAATTTGATGAACGGGTAGTAAAGTTTTTATAGGAAACACACACACACATACACGAAACATACCAACTCTCAAACACGCACATGCAATTAGATAGACAGGTGATCTAATGGGATTATTTTCCCATTGGATAGAAGAAGACTGAAAGTTATTCCACACCGAAATTCCTTTAGTATGTACTGTAAAGAATAATAAACTCTTTGCCAAACATAATGATAATATTCTTGCATTTGTACGATATATCTAATTTCCTTAACATGATATGTAATATTACCGCTTTGGTAGGAAATAATAACTCACACGACGGTGGAATTTTCGTAACTTGTATGGTAAATCTATTGCTTCTTACATAAAATTGAAGGGGCCGTCTGTGCAAACCCCTGAGTTATGTGCCAAGCTTCGACTAATATTAATTTATAATAAAAATTCTCAACGTGTCCAAGTCACGTATGCTTAGATTTGGCATTTAAAGACAGTATGTTTATGCCATGTTCAGAGCCTCTAGTAGCCTTTAAACGTTTTTTTTTTTTTTTTTTTGCGGCTGAAATGGTGAAAATGTGTGTATTTGGAATAATCTTTGCTTAAGATACTATAGTGTACAATCTTATAAAAGGCAAATGCGTGTAATAATATCATAAAATGAAAGGTTCACCAACAAATGTCCCATGAAGAAGATTGTCGACGAGACGACAGCACGCCAATTCAGTGAATGCCCTAACCTCGAAGGCGAGGAGCGTGCTTTTGTATTGTTTAAGTAACGTGAGAGAAGTCAAAAAATGGTGTTCTGAGTAAATTTAAAACGATTGTTTGAAGATGCAATGAGCATAATGATATATACTTACGTACACATATAATTATGTCCCTTACCTTAACCACTATCATTAGGCTATAGTCTGTTATACTCAGACGTAGAAAATAACATGCGTATTGTGCTCATATACTTAGCTCGATTTTCTCATTTTGCGATTTATACCAGGTAGGTATGCTTCACGTAAGTTCGATAAGTAAGGCTTTTCATTCGTCCTCGGTTGGCTAGTGGTTAGCGTCTGAGATACTGAGGTATTGGTTCGAACATCACTACTGACAAAAATTGAAATAAAAGTCATACCATTAATTGTATTCTGTGAACTATATAAAACAACAATACAAACGGTTCATGTACTTTCCATTTTTTTTTTCATTTTTATTATAATATAATTTTGCAATACGTTTCGCTGATAAACTTGCTGTACACTCGTGTGGCATTTTTGGTTATATATTAAGAGTAATTTGCTCCCCTTATATGAAAAAAAAAATAGTTTTCCAGTGTTACATATTCTACCAATATCAAACACATTTTCTTACCGAAACTATATTTTCTTAGCATGTAACTTACCTAAATATACAATTAGAGACTATTATATTTAAAAATTGTGTAAATGAAGTTTTAATTTATACGCTCGAACTATGGTGATAGAAGGAAAGCATTCCTTGACCGTCGCGTAGTAACATATTTTTGAAAGTAATTAAGGTGTTTATAATAAGTCACCTGATGGAGTTAGGTAGGTATGCTCAGTCACGTGACAAGGTCTTATTGATCACCAGGTCATGGCAAAACGTCTGCAAGAAATTCAGAGGTTTAAGATAGCCTTAATATTTTTACAGGTGTTTGATATTTTAATTACTGTAACGGCAGCATCACATTTTATACGTTATCTTCTTTGTGTATTTGATATATTCGTTTCGTACTAAGTTTTACGATAATTGTAACACCAATTATCTATTTACACTTCGTCGTGGTTTTGGTTATATAAACTACTTATACTATATTGCGTATTAACGTCTGCTAACAACCTACACTAGCCTAGAGTGAGGTTAGCTATGAGCTGACTGACAAGCAGCTATCGACACTTACTAGACGCATCGAAAAGTACTCGGGTTAATCTATGAATGCCTTAAGCAGAAATGTGTGCCTGAGCAGTTTATTAGCAACGCCTTTTTAAGTATTTTGACGAATTTCGCCTGCAACTTTCCATGTACGTTTTCAGAAGAAGACACGCCAGGTTAACATCATTACAAAAATAAATTATAACATAAAATTATGTTGGAATAACATTCTAAACCATACAACCTAGTCTACCCCTGTATAAATGAAATTAAAAGGTTATACCTGACACGTTGCTGGCTATATCGAGTTGGTAGTTGAAAAACGACGTGTTAAGTAGTTTTGTAAAGTTACAAGTAGCGTACTAAGTAAAAAATTTATGTTACAACAAAGGAAAATATTTTGAAGCAATAGCTTTTGCAGAAACGAAAAGGTAAAATTATAAGAAAGTTTTTTTGCCGGAAAAGTTTTTAGGAAACAAAGAATTTCCCCTTAATAAATTTTGTTTAAAAAGAATTACAACTAATTTGACCAGAAAAATTGCTACTGCACTATTTTAATGGAACACGGTTTTTATTACCCATTAACGTATTCTTGAAACAAAAAAATTTCTTTGCTGCAATAAAATTTGTGTCGCAAGAAAAGAAACTGTTTTTAGAGTAACAAAGCTCTTAAATACTTCGGCAACATATGGAATATAATAAGGTTCTCGGTCCCCCCCCTCCCCCTTATTTCCATTGTACTGCATGGAGCGATTTCAGGAAACATGAAATGCTGGAGCCTGGAGTCGACTCTGTTCCTCCCGAATACCAGTCCAATCGTTTTAACGTTGCACCATCTCGCTCGGTCTCTGTCTTGACCACGGTCGTAGAAGAACAGGTCTGGACACTCGCCTATCTAACAATGTATTTTACTTGACCCCCTTGTTGTTTGGCTGTAGTTCGTCAAGTTACCGAGAATGTCGTACTTTTGGGCGCTGTTTGCCGGGCGGTCGGACTCAAACTCCGTCCACTATTTTTCCATTGTTAAATTCATAAAGTAAATAAAGATTGCTGGAGCCTTTTCTTAAATTTGTGAGCGAAAAAAGTATTTCATAAATTGATAAAAAATACGTTTTGATAAAATTGTTTATCTTAGTGGGAAAGGAAGTGGGCGGAGTTTAGTCCGACCGCCGTAACATCAGCGCCAATAAAACACAATATTCTCGGTAACTTGGTGAGCTACAGCCAAACAACAAGGGGGTCAAATATCCAGGCGAGACTCCAGACCTGTTCTTCTACGGCCGTGGTCTTGAATAGAGTTCAACATTGATTTCGTACGTTTGTTGGTTTTTGACACATTATCGTAAACAGGCGATGTCATTAAACTGTAAGTAGCAAGCAGTCTACACGTGTAGCCTATGTGGGTTCATTAGCTAAAAATTAATGCAATTTGTGTTGTAAATGACTGCACCTATATATAAAAATAAAAAGTGTAACATTTCATACGTAAAATATGATTATACATTTCATACATGGCCAGTAGTAGGAAAAGGGGGGTGCACTTTGGTGGCGCGTGGCGTCGGTGCTCGGTGCCTCGGCCGCCATCTTGGCCGCCATCTTGTCAGCCATCTTGGCCGCCATCTTGGCCGCCATCTTGTCCGCCATCTTGTCCGCCATCTTGTCAGCCATTTTGTCGTCTGTTTTGTCGGCCATCTTGTATTTCATTTTCTCCTGCTCTATCATTCTGTTAATTTTTCTCCTGCTCTATCATTCCATTACTTCGTGCTCTCTCATTCCTTCGAGAATAATCTAGGTTTTTCCTG
>PNEQ01063906.1:141365-168594 GCA_003012365.1 Medauroidea extradentata | reverse complement strand
ATATTGTGGAGAAAATAATAAGTTTATATTTTTCTTTGACTTATCACACTGAACTAACATCCAACATTTAATTTTCAATTTTATTCTAATACAAATTCACAATCTAGTAAGAGTCTAGGAAAGCAAATATTTAATTAGTACTCAAATTTGTTTTCCATTTCTTAAGTTATAGTCTCTCATAATTGCAACGTCACTGATTATTTTTTTTTTTACAATAATGCGTTACGGAATCTTATTGATGATCCAATTTACGTTTCTTTATGAGCCCTACTAATATTATTTTAAGGTTATATGTAATAAATTTGGTTCTTTTCACACCACTTGTTTTCTCTCAGTTTATCATAATTGTTTCAATTAATTTTATTTTACCAAGTCGTACAACCCAGGGCTCATACACTAGTAAAATAATTGGTAAGCTATATCTGCCCAAGTTAAAGTTTTTATTTGGAGATATTACAGAGAGTAAAATTGGAGAGAGCAAAGTTATGTTACATCATATTTATTATCTATATTAATCAGCTATATCAAAACTATTTTACCAACAAAGACTTACCATAACGTCTTGTTGACAAATAACTTCTCACGAAAGTATTATCAGACACAGACACGTACAACAATGAGTAACCAACATTTGCGCCACTCGTACTGAACAATGTCCTGTCACTGAGTATATGTTGCTGACAAGAAGGCAAAGCAGTCTGTTGGCAAGGCAGAGCTGCGGGGGGTGGTTGTGGCCGCACTTATCGCGCCACCCCAGTAATGCGATACCCAAGCTTATAGTCATTCGGAAAACAGTAACTCAATCGCCCTCTTCCGGCATTTCAATCCTCGCCTTTCCTATGAGCTCAGGACAGCGGATGAGGAGAACATGCCCAAAATGTTCTTCTGTGTATTCATATGTTGCATAATATCGCCTAACTCACATAACTGATTAAATTTATTGTAAGTGTGTTTATAGTGGTTGTTACATACTATGTGCAAATGTGGTATACAGCTAACAGTAATTCGATTTCATGTTTGAGTACGACATTGCGCCGGTTCTGTGTATTTTGCCACATAACCGATTTTGCTCCCTTAGGGGGGGGGGGGGGGCGATCGCCCCTATCGCCCCCACCCCCTTTGGATCCGCGCCTGCAAGTTGTAATGCATTATGAAATTATTTCTTCGAGAGCAAGCAACTAAAGATGTGTCTTGCTCCCGATTAGAAACACGTTATAACCCCGTACCTTGACGCCCTTATAAATTTCACCAGTATCGTTATACTGTTTGATCACACTCTGCGCAGTCCAAGATGACACGCCGTAATGTGCACCGGCTTGACTAGCTGCAAAACCTCCCTCTTCTACTAGAGCTACAACACGCTCACGTACTGACCTTGTGTTACGTGCCATTACTCGAACTAAGGAGTGAAGTGTGGGACGTCTGTATTAGCAGCTTGATACGCCAGCACGACAAAATATGATAAAACTTGTCCGTTAATTACGGTACACGATATCTTCATTACCCAACAGTTTCCACTTTAAAAGTTTGTTCGCGTTTTTATATTCATTACGTAGCTTGATGTTAAAATGCATTTATGATATGCGGGGAAAACAAGTAAAATACACAAGGGCGCAAAGTAACACTGGCTTGTTATTCAAGTACCATTTTTGGAACCGGTGTAATGAACATATATATTTTTATTTATTTGTAATACTGGCCAGTATTCAACAATTATCTACTCAATGTAGCATACATGTAAATACAATAAGTTACACGTATGAAATTTAAAATTCATGAAAAATAAATTCCCACTCAAGTACAGGGCGAAATATGAAAAAAATAGAATGGATATTTCGTTAAAAAGATTCATTTAGATAGACCACACGTAACACACATGAAAACAGCTACATTAAAATAATTCTGATTATTTACTCATATTTTAAAAGGTAGAAATGTGTATGGAAAACAAAATTCTGCTTAGGATTTATAAGCAGATTTGGAGAGATTCCTTCTAAAATGGTGGTGCATAGAAAATATTTTTCAGAAGTTCTGGGCACGCAGAAACTATTTCAAAAATGGTTTGCGACAAGAATAAAAACTTATACCGTACACACTGGACCAGAAAACAATTTAAATAAATAAGCCATATGTCTGACCAAAACAAACTCTTTCAGACCCGCCAAGTGTCGGCTGTTGTACTGAAGGAAGATGTCACAGATGTAGCTATTTTGTGAGGAAATGTTTTCTCTAGCGTTTCAAATGTATGAATTTCTAATAGTTGTAGGTAACTCAAATCACCTGCAAATGTAAAAAAAGTTCACCTTTGTGGGCTAGATTTTCCATGCTGATAACGTAGATGATTTCAGTAAAATTTGTGAGAAAGTCTCATTGACTTCAAGCTTTCAAAATTAACCGTGACACCTTCCCGTTATCGCGTAATTTGTCGCGTATGAACATAACTGCTTTACATGTCAATGGAGGGTGTGTGGATGTAGTTATACGGGTATGTGATGTGTGTAGAATGTGTGTGAAGTGTGCACCGATGTGTGCGTAGCAGCACAGTTGTGTATTTGCGTGGTAGGATGTAGGGTGTGTGGGTGTTGGGTATATGGGTATGCAGTGTGTGTGTAGAGTGTGTACCAGGCGTTACAATCTTTTATGTGTGTTTGTGTGTGCAGTAAGCACAAGGTTTGCTATGTTTGGTTGCTTTATACCAGTATAGTCAATTGCGTATAGGTAGGTCGGAATGTAGATAGGTACTTGAGGTAGGGCGTCTCGGCATTGTCAGGGGCGGATATTTCACATAAGGAAAAAGGCGAATAAGAATTGAATTAACAATGGCCAGTTCACGTGATTGATACAAGCATTGGCCTGAAGTGATTTTTTAATAAAAATTGTAAGCAAAAAATGTATGAAGATACTAGGAACCTAGCCTTGGTCCTTTACAGTATGATATAAAAGGCAGACAGGTGTCTGCATGAGCTACGGGTGTATTGATGCTAGGTATTGTTGCGAGCCACGACTGTCTGCTGGGCGGTGTAGTCCGATACTGTGGTGGCAGAGCTAGGACACCCCCTTCCCACCCACTCCTCGGCGCCGTGGCTCTCGGGCAGGGCGGCGAAATACAGTACAGTGGCGGTAGCCCTAAAAGACCTCCTCGGGTGCTGCCTGGATTGTATTACTCCATGATAACCACCTGCACCCAGTATCGGGTAGCCGAGGGAAAATATCGTGATCTGGAATGATCCTGTTCCCTCTTTATCTCTCAGGGTGGTGCTTGACTTTGAAGCGACATCTTTCCAGGAGGTTGGAGAACAGAGACCCGCCGAGATAATTCGGGAAGAAGGAGGGTGGGTTATGTAAGGGGGAGCTGCAGCAGGAGCGAGAGAGTTTTTGCTGGCAGGTGCCTAATGTGATCGCAAGTAATAGTGACAAGTATTGGATTGCGACGACTGTTCAAGGGCGTCCAGCGAGTGGGACCGCAGCAAATAGTAGGAAGAAGGTGATTCTAGGCCAGAAAGATTCTTCGGTATTATTTCTTTGGGTCCACCATTGCGAGTGACTAGTAACCTTTCTATAGACAGAGAACTTGTGTAGATGTATTTTTTTATCCTTTATGTAAATAGTAGTTATTTCTTCTGTTTGACATTTATTGTGATAAATCTTTATAGACAAAGATTTTTTTTGTATATACAGTTGTAAATAAACTAGGTTAGCTTTATTTTTTTTATTTTATCAAAGACCTCCATCCCCAAACGTACCTAGCCCGCAACTTATAACACTGGTGTCAGAAGTGGGATGGAGGCAATTATTTAAAATTTAATTAAGTGTTTTAAATGGTGTTAAAATTTAATGTAGATGGTTACATATTTAATCATACTTGTTAAATTTATTAGGTAAGAATTTTAGGTTATCAGTTTATGTTAACAAGAAAAATGGCTAGTGAGTTAGAGGGTTTGCGAGCACTAATAAAGGGACTGAGTAGCCAAATAGCTAACCAAATAAGTGGTGTGAATACAAAAATCGAGTGTGTTAATGAGAATGTAGACAAGAAAATAGACAGTGTTGATAAGAAAATTGACAGTGTTAATGAGAATGTAGACAAGAAAATAGACAGTGTTAATGAGAATGTAGACAAGAAAATAGACAGTGTTGATAGGAAAATCGAGTGTGTTAATGAGAATGTAGACAAGAAGATAGAGGAAATTAGTGAGCTAGTGCATTCTAAAATAGAGTATGTGGACAAGAAAATTCAAAGTGTTTCTCAAATGGTGGACCTAAAAATTGACAATGTCAGTGAATTGGTGGACAATAGAATTGACAGTGTTTATGAAAATGTGGAAAAGAAAATCGGAAGTGTGAAAGACGACCTGCAGAAAGAGGTGGGTGTCTTAAGGACGGAATGGGAGAAATTTTTACAGCGACAGGCAGGTGGTCAGCCATCGGTGTGTTGGGATAGCGACTCGACGAAGCCAGAACTGAGACATCAGGGTAACGATGGGAGGTGCTCTGCGTTTGCAGGATCGGTGGTAGGACTACCACAGAACATGAATACAGCTGAGGTAGCTATGCCTGGGGCTGGCAAGGGGGTTACAATCAATCCTGCCCCTTATGATGGTCAAACACCATGGTGTGAATATCAGCACCAATATGAGATTGTTGCAACCCTGAATGGTTGGACAGAAGAGCAATGTGCCTACTACCTGGCAGCAGTGTTGAGGGGCCCTGCACTCGGTATACTCCAATCTTTGCTTGAACGACATCGCCTGGAGTATTCTACATTGGTCTCTGCCCTGAAGCTGCGCTTCGGGGACCGCTATTTACGACATGCCCACCATGCCCAACTTCGAAGCCGTAGCCAGCGACCTGGGGAGTCACTTCAGGAACTTTGGCAAGACATTGTGAGACTAGCCCATCTGTCACTTGAGGGGTGTCCAGAGGAGGCGCGAGATGTGCTTGCCATTGGGTTCTTTGTTGATGCCATTGCAGACTTGGAGGTGTGACAAGCAGTATGCCTGGCAGTGCCTCGTACCATGCAAGATGCTCTAGCCTGTGCACTGGAAGTCAAGTCGGCAAGGCAGGTACCAGCGAATCGATGTGTGGTGCGAGCAGCGAAGGTAACAAGCGAAGAAGAGGGGAACAGCATCGAGAATACCCTGAAGGAAATTAAGTCAGCAATTAGCGTCATTTCCAGCAGAGTTGGAGCTTCGGAACACCGCCTTCGACCAGGAAAGTGGCCAGAGTGCTGGGAGTGTGGATGACCTGGACACCTGAGAGCCCAAGTATCAGCGAAGAAACAAAGACCCAGAACCAGGTGAGACCAACCACTAAGTTCAAAAATTCGGGAAACATGTAAACACCGGTCTTGAGGGGCGATGGTCGGTGATTGCTGGAGGTAAGGCCCCACAATTCCTGGATGATGTACCCTGTCAGATGGTTGTAGATACAGGTGCGACCATTACTGTCGTCAGGCCAGACATCATTAGGCCTTTCCCACAGCAATCACATGATCAAAGTACTGGGGTGTGCATGTTAACAACTGTAACTGGTGAGTTAACACCAGTGAAAGGGAAGAAGCCTGTGCAACTAAAATTGGGTGAACTAGAGTTAGAACATGAAGTCTACATAGCAGATATTGTGGATGCATGTTTACTGGGACTAGATGTTCTACGAAAACTAGGATGCTGCATTGACACTTGACTGGGGGTCTAGAAGGCAGGTGAAACAGAGTTGGTACTAATACCACGACCAGAACTATCGTCACCAGTCAGCTGCCCTGTAGTTTGTTGCCAGGCCACTGTGTTGCCCGCTTCTAGCGAAATTGTGATACCAGGGCGCTGTGTAGGACAGTTTGTAAGGCGCCTAGGATTAATCGAGCCTATGGGAAGAGGGAATAACCTCCCTGATGGAGTACTTATAGCCATAACATTGGTTTCATCAAGATCAAATAATTTCCCTGTGAGAATGATGAACTTGACTGACAAGGCAATTCGTCTTGAGGAAGGGGCAACGATTGGCTTGTGTAAGCAGGTTTCCCAAATAAACACCACTGGGTCTAAGGTCTTAAGAAAGGACCTTGTGAAGCATACTCTGCCCAAACCACTTACAGAACTCCTGAAGAGGTCAAAGGAAAACCTGGACTGGAGACAAGAGAATGCTGTTGCAGAACTCTTAATAAAGAATCAAAATGCTTTTTCATGTGGTTCACATGATCTTGGGAGGACATCTGCGCATTTCACCATATTAATACAGGAGATGCCAGACCTATCAAGCAACCCCCTAGACGTCTACCTCTTGCTTCACATGAGGTAGTTGATGACATTCTGAAGGAAATGAAGGATCTGGATGTGATAGAGCCATCAAACAGCCCCTGGTCATCTCCAGTTGTGTTGGTTAAGAAGAAATATGGCTCAACAAGATTTTGTGTAGATTACCGGCGGCTGAATGATGTGACCAGGAAAGACTCCTACCCACTTCCTCGGATAGATGACACTCTGCATAGCCTGGCTGGATCCCAGTGGTTCTCAACCTTGGACATGAAAAGTAGTTACTGGCAATGTAAAGTAGCCCCGAAAGATAGAGAGAAGACAGCCTTTTCTGTACAAGGGAAAGGAACCTGGCAATTCAAGGTCATGCATTTTGGACTGTGCAATGCTCCAGCAACATTTGAACGACTCATGGAAAGACTACTACCTTTGGATCTTTGTCAGATTTATTTAGATGACATTGTGGTTACAGGGAAGACATTTGATCAACACCTGACACGTCTTGATTCAGTGCTACAGAGGATAACAGCTGCTAATTTGAAGCTAGTTCCCAAAAAGTGTAATTTGTTCCAAAGGAAAGTGAAATTTTTGGGACATGTAGTGTCGGCTAAAGGGATAGAAACAGATCCAGAGAAGATGAAAGCAATTAGATATTGGCCACAACCAACTGACCGGACTCAAGTAAGGAGTTTCCTTGGGCTGTGTGCTTACTATCGGCGTTTTGTGCATGGATTCGCCACAATAGCAAAGCCATTACATGAATTGACCAACACCCGACGAAAATTTTTCTGGACCCCAGATTGTGAATCCTAATTCAGAAAATTAAAGGAAATTTTGGTTTTACCTCCTGTCCTAGGTTATCCTAGTAGTGATGGACAGTTCATTTTAGACACTGATGCGAGCGATGTGGTGATTGGTGCTGTGTTGTCACAGATTCAGGATGGAAAAGAGAGGCCATTAGAATATTTCAGCAAAATGTTATATAAGCCTGAAAGAAATTACTGTGTAACTCGCAGGGAGCTCCTGGCAATGGTCAAGTCTATTTTACATTTTCACCATTACTTATATGGAAGGCATTTTATTCTACGAACAGATCATGCATCATTACATTGGTTACTGAATTTTAAAAACCCAGAAGGACAGATAGCTAGGTGGATGCAGCACCTTCAAGAGTACGATTTTGAAATACAGCACAGACCTGGGCGCTTACACAACAATGCTGATGCACTGTCCAGGAGGCCATGCCACCAATGTGCTTTCATTGTGATCGCCAAGAAGGGAAGGCTGGGAAGATACCAACTACTAGGATAACAAGAATCCAAGAGTTCACAACTGGCAATGAACATTCTCCCTTGAGCGATGAAAAGATTGGCAAAGATCAGAGAAAGGACCCTGCTCTTGGGCCAATACTAGAATGGAAGGAAAAAGGCCAGTGCCCAGAGTGGGCCGATTTATCTGATCAAAGTACTACAACTAAGGCATACTGGGCACAATGGGATTCTCTATCTCTGAGAAATGGTGTCCTGTACCGGAAATGGGAAAGTGCAGATGAAAAAGAAACATGCCTACAGCTGGTACTCCCAGAAATTAGAGTTCCAGAGGTGCTGAAGGAACTTCATAGTTCAGCAGCTGGAGGACATTTTGGAGTTAATAAGACTCTCAACAAAGTTAGATTGCGACACTATTGGCTACATTGCAGGGGTGATGTCGAGAGGTGGTGTCGAACATGTGATGCTTGTACAGCAAGAAAGGGACCAAGAACTAGAGGGCATGGTCATATTCAGAAGTACATTGTCAGAGCCCCATTCGAGAGGATGGCAGTAGATATTTTGGGTCCCTTGCCAGTGACTGAGAGGAAGAATCAGTACCTATTGGTGGTGCAAGACTACTTCACCAAGTGGCCTGAAGTCATACCAATACCTAACCAAGAGGCTAGCACAGTGGCCGATGCTTTAATGGAGCATGTATTTTCAAAGTTTGGAGTGCCACTCGAACTTCACTCCGACCAGGGCCGCAACTTTGCACCCAAGTTATTCCAGGAAGTGACCAAAATTTTGGGAATGAAGAAGATGCGGACTACTCCTTTGCATCCTCAGTCGGATGGGATGGTCGAGCGGTTAAATCGTACCTTTGAACAGTATCTGTCCATTTTTGTAGCCGACAATCAAAAGGACTGGGACTCCAAGGTGCCCCTTTTTCTCCTTGCATATCGGTCAGCTATCCATGAAGCCACAAGGCTAACACCTTCGAAGATGCTGTTAGGGCGAGAGCTTCGTCTTCCAAGTGATCTACTGTTCGGGAGGCCAGCGGAAGAAGAACAGCCTGCTTCACCGATGGTGTATGCTGACGAACTGCATCGCAAATTGAGCCCAGTCCATGACTTCGCTCAGCAACATTTAAGAGTCAACAGCGACCGGATGAAAACGAGGTATGATCAGAGGGGACCTGAAAAGACATTTCAAGAAGGACAGCTGGTGTGGCTGTATAACCCACAAAGACGGAAAGGATACTGTCCAAAACTACAGAAATGCTGGGAAGGCCCTTACCAGATTGCCAAGAAGATAAATGATGTGGTCTTCCGGATAGTTCGCAAGGGCTCTCGGACAAGAAAACCCAAGGTTGTGCATATTGACAGACTGGCTCTCTATGATGGACCAGAGTCTGTTGTGTCTGCTCGGGACGAACAGACTTGAGGAGGGGACAGTGTTGCGAGCCATGACTGTCTGGCTTGGCGGTGTAGTCCGATACTGTGGTGGCGGAGCTAGGACACCCCCTTCCCACCCACTCCTCGGCGCCATGGCTCTCGGGCAGGGCGGCGAAATACAATACAGTGGCGGTAGTCCTAAAAGACCTCCTCGGGTGCTGCCTGGATTGTATTACTCCATGATAACCACCTGCACCCAGTATCGGGTAACCGAGGGAAAATATCGTGATATGGAATGATCCTGTTCCCTCTTTATCTCTCAGGGTGGTGCTTGACTTTGAAGCGACATTTTTCCAGGAGGTTGGAGAACAGAGACCCGCCGAGATAATTCGAGAAGAAGGAGGGTGGGGTATATAAGGGGGAGCTGCAGCAGGAGCGAGAGAGTTTTTGCTGGCAGGTGCCTAGTATGATCTCAAGTAATAGTGACAAGTATTGGATTGCGACGACTGTTCAAGGGTGTCCAGCGAGTGGGACCGCAGCAAGTAGTAGGAAGAAGGTGATTCTAGGCCAGAAAGATTCATCGGTATTATTTCTTTGGGTCCACCATTGTGAGTGACTAGTAACCTTTCTATATACAGAGAACTTGTATAGATGTATTTTTTAATCCTTTATGTAAATAGTAGTTATTTCTTCTGTTTGACATTTATTGTGATAAATCTTTATAGACAAAGATTTTTTTTGTATATACAGTTGTAAATAAACTAGTTTAGCTTTATTTTCTTTATTTTATTAAAGACCTCCATCCCCAAACATACCTAGCCCGCAACTTGTAACAGTATCTACATGTTACAACTAAATAGCATTCAATTACTGTACTAAGCGTCTGATAGTTTTGGTAAGGTATTGTTAGCATTTGTATTTCTATCATGAATAGACTATTCTAAGGTATGGATGTATGATAATGGAGTTTCGATTTTTCCAGATCTACAAATAAAATGTTTAAAGGCGGTAAATTTCGAGGTAGGCAGTGCCCGTAATGTTTGTTAACTGCATGCAGTTCTATATTAATATAGAGTAAGGAATGTAAGTAAAAGATGTGTCATATCGTGTAGTCATAGTTGACATATCATACTCTATTTCACATAAGATTGGATACATTCGACGGCAACTTAGGGCAGTAATGTTTAGCATTTTGTGATTTGTTGCACAAAGCAAGGCGTTTTTAGCTCTAAAACGAAAATTGAGATGTCCATTTCAGAATTTTTACTGCAAAGTTTATCTTGTGTAGTGACAAAAATAAACAAAATATTACAAATTATTGCCCGTTAGTTCCTGTCAAATGTATACGAATTTATATGATTTGGAGTATATAAGCGTGTGTTAACCAGATGAGACGAATATTGTCTGAGCATTTATGTATATTCCTATTACATAAACCTTTTAAAGCCAAACGAAAAATTAAGGTTGAATGCAGCTTGCATATATTATATACTGCATGGTATGTATGCCTGAAGGTCGAATTAGCTAATGTATCTGTATGCATGTTAGGGACAGTGTTTAAAACATGACTATAGTGTTATATATACACAGTACTTGGGGGAGGGGCGGAGGGCAGGGAAGCAAATGTGCAGTAAGGTCTACCCAGACGAATGTAACTAGTTTCATATCGCTCCTGTATGTGGGGTGTTCAACTGATGGGAAGTGTTTCCGACATATTGCTGGGGAGCTTTTATCTATGATGCTAGTATTTTATATGTGAAATACCTGTTTTAAAATATGCTTTAGAAGTCTCGGTTTTGTTAGTTAAGACTTATGCTGTATATTTTAGGTTATAGCTTATGTGGAAAATGCTATTTTAGCCATGATGTTGAATAAAGTATTGGTATATTGAAGTACCTGTAATGGTTTTACATGTCGTGTGTCGTTTCGGGGTGCGAGAGTACAGATGATGATGCATCAAAGGTTTGTGTTGGTGGGGTAAGGCGGGAGGAGGGAGGAGTCCAATGGTTAGCGATGCACCAAACTACGGCGCATGTATGTGTTAGAGAGGGTGTGTACAGGATGGATTGATGTCTCATCTGTAGGAGGGAGACTATGCTCTGACCACGCGAAGGTCATGTGATGGACATGTGATAAGCATGCATGTACATACTCGTGGAGAGGTGTGAAAGTAGAAGAAGTTAGTGCTAATGATGTGGAGAGGTGGTAGGTGCCTTTCAGTGACTTAGTGTATACATGAAAAGAGTGGTGGAGGATGCTAGTGTATCAGTGAAGTTTGTATAAATATAATATGCCGGTTATTTTTTAATGGAATTGGTTTTATGTAAAACGACTTTAATTTATTAAGTCTATTAAGGTATGCTTAGAATGGGAAATCGAAAAAAAAATTGGTATAGTAGTAGGAAACACGAAATGTTTAACATTCAACATAGTTACATACATGTAAGTAAATAATTGACAGTGGAAATCATAGTCAAGGTGAAGTGGTGGGGGAAGCTAGTTTGTCAATCTTGCTCGTCTGTGTAAGATGTGTTGGTACTTCATTTCATTCAACAGCTTTTATATAAAAAGGTTTCTTTAGGTATGAGAGGAGTATGCTTAAAAGTGAAAAATCGCAAAAAAAAAAATTCAGAAGACTGCGAGAAAATCCCAATATTTTATATGATTAATTTATTATAAATCAAACAGTATAACTGCGATAAGAGTCTGGTTTAAGTTATTATGGTGGTAAAGTATATAGTGTATCAATGGAGATCGTCCAGGTATAATATGTTTTTTTTTATTTGATCTTATTAAATTTACTACAAAATGTATTTTCATTACGAGGGGCCTGTAAGGAATGCAAAATCAAATAATTTTTGAAAGACTTGGAAAAAACCCTATTTTTTAGTTGAAAGAATTTATAGGAAGTCGCTTGGATAAGGTTAGATTAAAGTGTAGCAGGGGAGGGTAAAGTGTGCTCGCGAGAAAGATGCTGAAATTGCTTACAGAGTTGTGCCATGTTGCGGAACTGTTTTGACATCACGCCTCAGGATTGTGGTACTCATATGATGAAGAAGGGGAAAGGGGTAATCCAAATGTTAGTATTGTACCTTACTGAAGCACATGTATGTGTTGACTTGGCGAGGAAGGGGAGGTGGTACAGGATGGCACATTATATGGTAGCTTATCGAGGAAGATTGTCACGTGATCGGCACGTGATTTAGCATGCATGAGCTGACTTGGGAAGAAGTGGAAGACCAAAGAGCAGTTGACGATGAAGGGATTGAGAAAGCGTCTGTCTGTGACTCTATTGAAGAATTTAAAGCACGGTGGAGAGCTAATGAAGCTCATCTAGGCACATCGCGTTCGTTACTTTTTAAATTAACGGATTTTGTATTAAATTTTTTTATTATTTATGAGATGTAAGTGGGATATGGTAGGAATGTAAATTCGAAAATTTTTAAAAGACTCGAAGAGTACCCCTTTTTATTATTTTAATTAAATTTTTGGAATTCACTTGGGCATAGCTATAATAAGAGCTGGGTTTAGATTATTAGCTTGGGAAAGGGGTGGAAAGCTCGTCCAGGTGTAATATAGTTATTTACTTAAATTAACTTCACTAACAAAAGTTTTTACATTAGGGTATATGGGTAGGGTTTGTTAGGAATGCAAAATAAAAAAAATCGGAAGACTCCGAGAAAACCCCTATTATTATATTTTATTTTATTTATTGGAAATCGTTCGGTTGCAGGGAGAATAAGAGATGGGTTTTAGTTATTAGCTTCGGAAAGTGTGGGTAGCCAATATGTCGATGGTGTTCAGGTGTGAAATGTTGGTATTTCATTTAATGTGATTAAAACAAGTTTTTTTCGTTTTGAGGTATGAGTACGATTAGGTTGGAATGTAAACTATTTTTTTTCGGAAGACTCGGAGAAAACCCCTATAATGTTTTAAGTTATGGTGTATGCACGGGGTTTGGTTGGAATGTGAAATCGAAAAATTTTCGGAAGGTTCTGAGAAGGTCTCTATATAGTTTTTTAGTGGAATTATTGGAAATTGTTTGGATATAGCTAGGACAAGGATCGAGATTAATATATTTGCTCTGGGGAAGGGTGGGGCGCTCTGGGGAAGCTTGTCCAAGTGTGATATAGTTATTTACGTAAATTATTATTAAGGAAATTTTATGTTAAGAGATATGGGTGGGTTTATGTAGGAATGCGAACTAAACAATTTTTCAGAAGACTCGGATGAAACCCCTAAATTTTTTCGTAGTGAGGTATCAGTGGAGTTTAGCAGGAAAGCAAATCAGAAATTTTTTCGGAAGACTCGGAGAAACCCACTTCAAGGAGGTTGCCTACATTTTAGTAAAACCATTCGCAGCAAGTACCGCGGACAAGATGGCAGCTGGAAACAAGATGTTCGATGCTAATTTTATTCTTTTTTATTTTAGAAAATTTAGAAATTTCGAAAAAGTTTGAAAGTGACATCATCCATGATGCCGACTATGACATCATCCAAGATCGCATCATTGTATCCTACGATCCTATCCCAGATCCCATCGTACCAAACTTCCCTAAATATACTACTCAATTAATTGCGATTATAGCTCAAATATATATTATTTTCCATTTATGTGGCGCAAAACTTACATGTTGATGATTTGATAATATATATTTACTTTATTGCACACTATAAAGTTGAAAAAATGTGAAATAATAAAGATATAGTTATATAACTGATTCTGTTTATAAAATAGTATCGTAACCATTTTGTCTGAAAACAAAATTCTAATTAAAATAAGACATTGAATTCGTGTAAAAATATACAATGAAAGTAAAGTCTGCCGTAGTTACTAGTGCTGCCTTTCTTTTTTCATAATGATTATGTATCTCCTCTGAAATACTACCAACAAAATAAAAAAATATATTATTCTCTCCCATGTGGCAACATAACCTCTCTTTACAGCCACCATGATTGATTTGCAGCTTGAGAAAATCTTAAGGAATGTCTGAGGATACCTTAAGATTTCCTCACTTATTCCTTAGATTTCACTCACTTTCCGTTTCTGCAATGAACATTTCTCACTTTTTCTCAGAGAGGCCTTAGATTTTACTCAACATGACTATGCTATCGACCTTTACTAGCTTGAGATATTTACATTGCTGTGTTTACCGGCCAATTGGTTCCTAGATTAAAACGACCAAATTTTTGGTTATCTTACAATGAATACAAGAAATACATTTTAATTGTTGTTTATTTAGCTCAAGCTGTTACTAGTACCCAACTTCTAAACTGCAACAAAAATAATGTATAATTTAATACTTGAACTTTTGTAGTTGCTATATTAAATAGTTTATAAATATTAAGATAATCTTATTTCTAAAAAAAAATTAAAATACACTTAACTTAAATAGTTATATATATTTAATCACAAATTTAAAAATAAAATACACAGCATGACCCAATTGTCTTAAGAGCCCTACACAGCTGACGCGTGATGAACATTTTTGTAGCATGTTAGGAGAAAGTCATTTAAATAAATACTGCTAAACGTGTGTTCAATATCTTTATATGCGATAAGAAAACACGTTACAAACTATGCATCTCTATTTCTGTTCTCCAGACATCATGCTTAAAATACAGTTTCGGTGCATCTCAAAATGGATATAAACGGCTTTTTCAAACTGTGCTTACTGAAAAACGTTATCGTAAAATAAAAATTATAGAAACAAGTACAAGACTTTACTACGCACTTTTCGTAAATTAAAATATTACGTAAATGCTTTAAGTCCCATAGAAAAAAGCTAACCGCCAAAATCTGCATGCCATTTTCGCCCCCCGTGCATAAAAGTGATACGGTTGTTTATGCGCGAGACAGTCTATCTCTTATCGCCTGCCTGTTCCCATATCTCTAGCGCCTGCTGTACAGGGTGCTTAAGAATGTTTTTTTTTGTCGATGGGGTAGGGTCTGTATTTTAACTGTGAGGCAGAAAACATGCAAAACTAATATATTCACCGTAACATTTAAATAGGAAAAGCACCACCATAGAGATTAAAAACACCACACAGACATAAATAATTATATTATCTTCCTTATTAGTTCATATAATGACATGTTCCCGGGAAAAGTCGCAAGAGACGTACCGACCGCGAGTAAAACTACGTGCTAGTTGACAGATTCAATGGCAATCCCCACAGTTGCCATAATTGATAATAAATAAGCTCTTATAAGCATTACGTACAAGTTATTTGTGTGCTTAGTTAAAAGTATAGTTCTATCATCATATAATTTTCACTACGTTGCTACCACTATTAAGTACAATTAATAAATACCGTAAGGTGGGGATAATTTGCAAAATTTTGGGGTTAATTTGCACCAATATTTTTTTTGTTTAAATTAAATGTTTGAAGCTCATTTTAAAATACAAAATTCTCCGTTCACAGCAGAAGTAATTAACTACACTTGAACGTAAAGGGTTTCTTGAAATTTTCATTTGAATTGAAATTAATTAGGTGGTGTAAAGTTACCCAGGCAGGGGCAAAGTATCCTCACTTTACGGTATCTATATTTGTGTACGTGTCCGTGAATATAGGCGTATTTATACACACGTGTAATGAATGTGGTGAGTTACGCTAAGCTTTTAAAACTGTTGTGTCATCACTGGATTATTTTTATTATACCGTACATGTGCCCACTTGCTGTATTCACGAACAAATGTCAAATATTATTCAATAACATTTTTTCTACTAGATTTGCTGGTTAACGGGTGATACAATTGTCGCTTTTTGGGCCGTTTACTAAGATGTTTAATTTTCCCAAACTTTTCATTGAGTAACGTCTACCCATCTCAAAGACTCACACATGCCTGGATAATTTAATTTTATGGCAGGAATTGTTGTAAATCCTCTGTGTTGGGCAGTATAGTTCAATACAGTTTAATTTCTGGCGTTGTGCTTGGCATTTGGTATGTTTAAATGATAATTTGTATTAGTAGTTCTAGAATGGTCTCAAGAATTACTGTAATTTAAATGTAAGGTATTTTGAATTCATATTAAAGTTCTTAACATGTTTACATAAAGACGTCAATATTCGTACTTGCAACATTACCGATTAACGTTCCATTTTGGTTCAGCTATTTAGTTCATCGAGTAACCTGAGTGTGCAGAGGGGTTTTTATTATGGCCTGTTACTAGCCAGTTATTTAAGCAAAAAATAAAATAAAACTCAAGTTTTCTTACTTCAAACTTCGCTGTAACCCTTCCACTCCTCACACAAGATAATCATTTACATGTCACATGGAAGGACAATGCAGGCTATTCTTGAGGTAATTTTTAACATCACGAAATAATTATTTTAAACTTATAAAGCGTTAAAACTGTAATCTGAGTAAAGTTTTAAAGCGTCCAATAAATCAAGAGAGCGGCTTCTCGAATAATTCGGTGCAAGCCCTTCTTAACAGCAGGGCAAACTGCTGAAGACAGAAGAAAACTCTTAGTGGCGATAAAAGTATATTAACTGTAAAAATATCCAAAACAGAAATTGCAGTGAAATGTTAATATAATAAACGAAATTCACCAGATAATTACAACATTGTGGGTAATGCATACAGAAAACTTAGGCTAAGTGGACTCTGCCATAAAGAGAAGAACGGCAGCAAACCATTGTATGTTCACTTTTATAACGGTTTTGTAACGTTACTGATAATCGTAATACCATTAACTTTAACATAATGCTGAAGAGTTTAGATCTGAATAAAGTTATATATTAATAAATTAACTTATTAAATTTTGGGTAGAGGATTTTACAAAATGTCTATTGTATGCAACTAATCTGCAATATCTAGTGACGTTTAGAAACAGATGCGTTATGCGCATTTTCTAGGGAAGCCATATAATGTAGTAGCAAGAGAAGAAGATGAGGGACAAGGGACCCTTTCCGTAAAACTCAATCCTTTGTAACATCGAAATAACGCCCTCCCTATTCGCGACGCGCACTTAGATAATGTATAACTCTTAATATAATAGGTTTGGTTTAAGGAGTCAACCACGTTTAGAGCACAGAAGACGGGGTCCGCAAGAAATAAATATCGATGACAGTGCATGCTGATTAGGCTACAGGCATAATCGGCTGGCTGAACTTCATTTGTGTTATGAGACGATTTTTTACTTCTGGCACTGTGTTCAAAATGTTCATATTAAGCACATGACCCTAAAACCAACCATGGACATGGCAACAAGGTATATGAAAGTTATTTACAAATAACTGGGATATAATCTTTAACTAAACTTGAGAAAACCCCTTCTTCACTTTGATAAACTCAATTTAACTTGCTGATGTTTCCAAAAGACTGGCCGGGTTCCGCTTTTGATTGGCGAATAATAAATTTCATTAAATGTAGCAAGGAGTTTAGCATAGGTGGAATACTTCTAACTCAAAATTACATTTCATAAGCAACAGAGTTAATCAAACAACAAGAACAGATAGGAAACGACGTGATTATATTTAACTAAGCAAACAATGGTGTGACGTAAGAATTGAAGGATGGACATCATAGTTTTGAGTGTTGTTCTGCTACAGACCTCTTGGTAACGACATTCCGGTTCAAAAACTTTGAGAACGAGTTGATTTCCAGATTCCAGGTAATATTTCTGTTGTACATCGTTTCTAACGTATGTGGTTCTGCAATATGTGGTTCTAAGCTGTGTGTTTCTGTCGTATATTTGTTGTAACATCTCTGATTCGGTTGTTCAATAGTTTTAAGACGTGAATTTCTTTTGAGCCACGCACAGTGGAACGGATTGAATAATCACGGGGCAAAAAATAATCTTATCTTCGATTCAATGTCAAATAAGGATTTTGCTAATTTAAGTCGTCCCTGAGTGTTAAAAATAGTTCTCCACGTTATGGGATTGTTTCACACTGAACAAGGAATTTTCTGGGGGGGGGGGGGGTAAAAGAGATTGAAGTCGTAAATTGCGTTTACTTGCATGCTATGTATATACATTTTTGTTGAGCATTAATAACTTAAAACTTACGAATTGCCGTGGATAGTGTGCAGAAAGAAGTAAACGTAGCATTTTTATGAAATATAATATATACATCACTTAATTTGCGGTGGCAATTAATGGAATAGAAACATCCAAATCCATCACCTTACATCATCACAAGCAAAAATCCGTAACAGCTACGTGACAAACGAATACCAATAAACTGTGGCAAATATGATTTTCAAACAGAGTATACGAATAAGTAACAAAAATTGTTAGCAAATAAAAAATACAGTTTTTTTAATATGTATGAAATTAGATGTGCCTACACGAGTATTTCAATAGCAAAATATCAAGCAAATAAACACAGAAACTTAAAAACCTTTTAGAGATGCGATTCAATTTGTCATTACTTATATTTCATAATATTTATAGCATCGGCAATCGTCATTAGTGTCACTTTATAATCTATTATTTTTAACAGTTTATTAATTTTTGAACTTTCATAGCAATTTTAATTTAGTGTATACAAGTTTTCAGACCACCTTCCATATTTTTAATATATTTCATAAAATGTACACATATATGATGAAGTACAATTATGATATCATTATTACACAATCAATTAAAGAGCAAATATTAAAAAAATACATATTCAAATGAAAATAAAATTAATTCTGATTTGATTCTTAGTTACATTAACATAATATATACTGTAAACACGTATGATTGATAGTCTATTTATGGCCCTGTACTTTAAACTTGTTTCTATTTATCCCAAGCAGTCTAAAAGTTGGAGTCATCCGAAGTGTTGCCATCTTTTCTATCATCTTCTACTTCAGCGCATTCAAAGTTTTCTAGCAACATTTTTATGTCATACTTTACTTCACTGGAAAATATTCTGATATTTTTTGGCAGACTACGTATTGACGATATAAGAGTGTCGGATGACAACCGAAGGCGGCAAAACAAATATTGTACATTTCCCAAACGACTGGTTTTTCTGCTGAAAAACTGGCGATAGATTCGGATATCATTATTCCTGGCCTCTTGTGCCTACTCTGATAACTGTCCCATGGTTAAATAGCATTTGAGGTGACCATTACACTATGCTGCAAAATATTGTGGATAGTGGGAGTAAGCTCGTACCATCCATACTGTTTATTATAATACTCAAGAGTATTTCTGCAGTATGAATTAAAATTTTCAATATTTTCTGCATGCCCGCTGGATATAACAAACAATATTTACGGAAAACTTTTGCAGTCCAATTGCAATCGCAGCTGTTTCCGGGTCAGAAAAAAATCTCCTGGCTGTGTTTCCAACTGTACTTGAGCCATAGCCTTGTCGTGGATGATCAGAGGTTTTCAAAATGTTTCTTTCTGCTCTACCACAGTTCGATCTTTGTAGTCTCCTCGTGATTTTGTATTCTTTCCTAAAACAAGGGAATAAAAATGTTAAATCAAAACTCAAGCAATTAAATATATGTAAGAACAAAAAATATTAAGTACGATACTCACCTAATCTGTAGGAAATAGCCAGGACAAATTCCAAGAACAGTATGTATGCATGTATGACAGAAAAGCCGTAGTTCAAAGAAGAAAAATCAACTGGATTTTGAGTTGACCAGGATGCAGAACTTCTAGCAGTCATCTTGCAGATGAGGCACTAAAGTACTGGTGTCAGTCAGGGAATTCAGACCGTTCCCATCTATCATTGTTAAATGTAGAGAGTAGTTAACTTCAGTTGTCTCTGCCTTGTAGGAACGAATGTTGTCAATTTGGTTTTGGATGTATTTTTCCTCTTCTTTGGTAACGCTTTTTGAGCTGTCCCTGTTTGACCACAAACAAAATATACTCTCATTTAACTAATTAAGTTCAGTGCAATCAGATAATAACACTGACGCAGTGTTTCCAGAACTGACCCTTACAATTGCACACACGCTGAAGCAAAATTACACAAAAATACACACACCTACATCAACACAAATATACATTATTAGTCGTAAAAAATTGCCTTCATGAGACGAGAGTGATTTTTAAATCACTTTATGTTGTTAAGTTTATATAACAATTCCAGAATCAAAATGGCAATGTGGAATATCAAATAATGTGATTTATTGAATGTTAAAATTGTCACATTGAATATATACAAACACAGCATGATTATTTCACTGTTAAAGCAGCGTAAACGAAATAACTACCTTTAGATTTGGACATAAATGAAGTAAATTGAAACTCCCGACAGAAATATTTTTCAATTGGGGGGGGGGGGGACTTCTAAAATGCACAAAAAATACACGAAAATTATACACACCTGCCCCAATTACATACATTTTGTGTAATTACACACCCTCATTGGCAACGCTGCACTGGCCACATCAATGTCACTAATACTGATTCCTTACAATATGCTTGGTGAAGCCAGACTGAATGTAATTTTACAAATGAAAAAGCAAAACTATGTGTGCACCGATATCTACTCCGCGAAGGGGATATGTTTCTTTAGCGCGCCTCCATGGGAACCTACAACCCAGCGTGTTCACATACATGACAAGTGATTATCACGCATTTCCAACTTAAAATATAGTTTTCTCGAAAAGGTGCAAGAAAAGGCAGCCAAATCTTTCAGATATTGTTACAGCTTTATTACCTTCATACTATAGGCTATAGCAAATAACTCCGTGTCACTCTGTGGCAATGGTTTTCAAATTTAAAATTTAGGTTAAAATTTTATTAAAAATAAGCAATATTTCGAAGGATGGAACTGAATTTCTAATTCAGATAAAAATTATGCTTTGTTATGAAGTGTAGTAAATAAAATTATGGCGTTTCAGATAAAAAATTATTGCTTGGATTAAAGTGAAAAAAATACTAGAAAAATTCCATCCAAACATGGGACACTTTGCAAAAAACAGGAGTATCTCCGGATTCACTCAAAATTATAGTTTGAAATTGCCTCCTGGCCTCACATGACTTCAGAAATCGAATAAAATGTATAGATACACGAAATAATCTTTGTAGAACAATTTCTCATAAGTTTCAGCTCAAATATAAAAAATAGATTTTTTTAATTTTTTACCCCGTGGTTAGTCAGTCCGGCCCACTGTGCGACGTTTCTAACAAGGTTTTCGATGACTGCACGTTTCAAATGATTTTTTATGGTCTCAGGATATGAATCAAAATAGAAACTGCTTTTTCCGCAAAGTGCACAATTATCTGCAAATGTCCACTTAAACATTTCAACTGTGCCGTATCTTACAAAGTCAGTGGAAACAAGTGACTCTTCGCCTACGTGGCGCTTGCACTTTATGGTAGTGTTTTTTTAGTAATAATAAAAAAAGGAAATTTATGTGGCCCCGATTTCCTTACAACGAAAAAGTCTTCCTTGTAACTGCATGTTCAGCACTTCGTATCTCTAAACAGATTTGTATGGTTTCTTTGTGGTTATTTTTCCCCCATCAGTCATCGTCGTAGGTAAACGCTGTCCCAATTTTTTCACGACAGTACAATACCAAGCAAAGTGGCGACGCATGCATGCATATCTCTGCATGAATCTGGCATGTCTATATGTATGGACCATGATACACACTCATGTCCCACTCCTGTCTTGGGCCTTCAACTCTTCAGTTGTTAGTGTAAGTTAAAAAAACTGAATCATAGTGCAGTGCTCAGCAGCAACCCGAACAGGTACTATGTCTTATACACATGAGCATATCCGATTGAAGTCATGCCGTCTGAGGCTAAAATCCCTTCAAAACTTTTGAAATAGGGATGTATAAATGGCATAGGAACCATGACTTTCCATCTTTAAAGAAAAAAGGGGGGTACTTTTTAGTTTTGTTTTCGTTATTTTAAAAAACTTGAACAAGGAAAAAAACCAAGATATCACAGGAAATTAGGTCTATAAGTTTTAAGCCTTTTAGCAATCGCTGAAACAAGTAATTTTTGTCATTAAATTTAATTTGCTGGTTCAGTCAAGTTGCAAATTATGTCAAGACGACAATACTTTCTATTTATGTAGTTACAAAATTCTTTACAAAAATTAAAAAGTTGACTTACTTTATAGCATGCCCCTAGGTCGCAAATGTGTTTCGGTAACTTTAATGTTTGCACACAACTTAAATTGAACCGCTTAATGACATTACGCAGTGTTTCTAGAACACAAAGATACTAACAGATTCTCTTTCCGTGTATTTTGTGACGAACTGAAGGCTTTGCCGTTTTGTAAAGCATAAATGTCGACGGTTTTATGGTTGGCCATCTCTACCGGGAGAAAGGAAACTATCACAGTATTGGTGTCAAAGGCGCTCGTGCGGTCAACAAGTGAACTAAAGGATATCATCCTTCCCCTTTTGGCGCGAGCAATGGATATGGACATGTCGCATCTCACGCCACAACGTTGCCAAAGGCGTTTACGGAAACTACATCGCATCCACTCGATAGCAAGTAGATCGGTCAGAAACTTCATGCGATGATGATCTACCGGCCATCAAGATCTCAAAATGTTCAACTCGATCCCAGCGCTGAATTTCGTAGATCTACCCTGCTCGGGAGCAGGGTAGGTAGATAGCAGCCAGCAGACGATACAAAGAAAAGCGCGCGTAAAAAGTAAACAGACTCCCGCATGTGTACATAATAGAAAATGTATGTTGAAAGGCGGTTTGAATGCATGTTCACGGAAAATACGATGTCGGATCGTAGTATTTTTGTTGAACATAAGTTTGGAGCAGTTTATCAAGTAAAAATGTCGCCAGAATACGTAATTCAGGTATGGAAAACATTATTATTACTAGTAAACAATTTTCATGCTACAAACGTATATTATACCAGCAGAAATGGATATTTCTCACTGTTTTAGCCTGGTCTAATAACATAGGCCTGCCAGATCGGCGACTGAAAATACCGCTTCTGCAGATTTCGCAATATTTTCAAAGGCCGCCAAGTAACTACTCTTCAGATTTACGACCGCTCATTAAGCGTTCAACGACTGAGTAGATCCAGTCACGTGACCAGCACTACCGACCCAGTACGTTTCCGTAAGCACCCCAAGTTGCCGATTAAATATCGCTTTTGAGAGGTGCAGCGCAAAATTTGCACCTGCACTGCATTGCTTTGGTATTAAATATAAAAATACGCCGATGCAAGTAGTCACGTGATGGCGCAAAGTGCCTGAAAATCTGCGACTAGCAAATGGTACGACGCAACTATATCTGCGCCCTTCGCGCATGCGCATTGGACAATTTTCGGGAGAGTGATTGTGGAGTAACATAAAAGTTGGATATCTTTATCTGTATCCAGTGTTCTATGAACTTTAATTATTTACGTTTTCTTGTACACATTTCAGCTTTTAATAGTTACAAAGTATAGTATAAGTACAAAACTGAAATATTTTTTACTAAAGAAGCAATTAAAAATTGTCAACGATTTATTATCCTTTCGCCGGAATAAATTTTGAGGGTATTTTTCCGTGGCCCACGACGAGAAAATAGAAATGGTTTGTTGACGAGGTTATTTGTACCCCCAAAAACTTTGCTTAAAACTTTCATGCAAATGATAATGTAAATAAATAGCGAATATGTTTTGCAAGTACCTGTTTGACTAATTGCTTGGAACAGTGACATTACCTCTCTATTTTCCTTGCTTGGATGCTGTGTTTCAACATCACATCTTGTTATCACATTACACGTGCTTTATATTCAAGAGTGATTCTTTTGGGGTTCTCTTTATTTCATAAAATGGGAGGACTATCATTTTAGTATTAAGTCTTTCTTGAGACTTGCTGACTACACATATCACACCCTATATCGGTAAACATTGAACTTACAATCATCTAGACCTAATTAAATTTATTGCAGCATAGTTGTACGAAAAACACTCGTATTCACTACACATTAGCAATGAATTATTTAGAAATAATCAACGTATCACGATTTGATAATTTACGAATCACTGAAAGACGAATGCCACATGTATAATAACTTACGCGAATTTTGAAACCAGGTCACTCAAAATTAATACCAGTACAAATATAAAATGCATACATAATTTTTGCACTAATCGCGTCACATGTCTATCACTTTAGGAACTTTATTTTCCGTTAGCAACATAAAATATGCAAAAGCTGGTTACAGACGAAAACCACTCTGATGTGTTCCAATTGTGTTACAAAAATGCTACTCTCCATAAATAAGCTACTTAATTAATCACGAACAATCTCATTCAATAAAAATAAACAAACGCATCCACTACACTGAAATAACCACGACATTATAGAAATCAATATTTCAAACTTCAAAACGCAACTATGACATATACGTTTATAATGAAAACTTTGTGACAATTTTCCTTCATTTCTTTATATAAAACTACACTTCTTACATCCTTGTATAAGCACGATAAAACTACACAGTTTGAGGTTACGAAAAATAAAATCAAAACATCACTGGTAGCGCGAGAAATTGTTCACTGCTACATGGAAGCTATATCTGCATGTAAGCACGCGGGTGTGCAGACAGCTTTTGCCGTCCACGTGGCAGGAAGAATGATGTCACATATTTTCTGATTGGCTCGTGTAAGTTGGAGAGGGATGGTAGTTGCGTCGAGCCAAAATAGGCTCCGCCCCATGCGTCTTGCGTTTTCGAGTATATTTAATTCCAACTACGACTATAGGTGCAGATGCAGAGCAGATTTCCTTGCGTTGCGCTGCGTCGGTGCACAACGCAAGTGGCGATATTTAGGCCGGTAATTATAAACGTCTTTCGAAGTACAACCAATCTCCCTCCACCCAAATCTTGTGTTTTGCACATTATAGACCTCTTTCAGAGAGCGGCGGATAGCCGGCGAACAACCATTCGCCACCAAGTTTCCACTTTTTGGGAGATTGCAGGTGAATGACGGCCAGACCTCATTCGGCGAATCACCAGCTGTTCTCTAGAGACCAGTTATGAAAAATGGCGAGGAATTTTAACGAATTCGTGTGTCAACTATTATGAATAAATAGACGACCAACGACATGCGCGACTACCCAAAATATATAATAGGGACATGGAAGATCCCTTTTCAACTGCAGTTCATCTCTGCGCGATACATCGCAAGCATTACATTCTGAAGTGATTTTCTTCCACATTTCCTTTTGTTGTAATTGAACACAGAGTCAGTTTTCTTATTTGTAGTTATGTTTTTGTATTTTTTATCAGGTCAAAAAATTGCTTTTTATTTAGGAGTGTATCGCACTGTCGAATTTTTTTATCTTCCATAGTCAAACTTTTCCGCGGCTTCCTTCAATCACTTCGAATATCTCACGTGTGTCCCACTACAAAGAGAACAAAATTGTTTACAGACAAGGAAAACAAAATCGAAACGATTTTGGTTTTAAAGTTAGGTGTGTTCATGACAGTGGTCTTTGCGCACTTGAGTATATGTTCGCTTCTAAATATGAGGCCGTGTTGCCAAATTTTATGAAGGAGAACCATCCAACTCCCATTCAGCCGGCGATCTCCTGGCGATCCATCGACAGACAACTATAGTGTTGGAAGGGTGGTAGATCGCCAGCGAACTGCTGCGCGAATAAAGGCCAGGGGCTTGCCAGCAAGCCTTCGGAGGACGTTTATAATTACGGCCCTTAATCGGCCCCCAGGCGTAACAGCGGTGGCAGAGGTGAAGGTACGCCTATCAGCCGCCTGGCATCGCGTGACTGCTCGGTGTTTGACACTGCTACCCTCACGAGTTGACGGGTCGACGCGATGTGATTTCTAAACGCCGCGCACAGGCGCACGTAAATATTACAATAGTCATTTGCCATCTCTAACACATCTCGTACGTACTGTTCCCAACGTGATACTATTTCAAAAGGGGAAATAAATGGCTCTTATTTAATTTCCGATGGCTGTCAAGTAGTTGCATACCTACCCGGGTCGAGCTTCGCTGTGACACCTCCTTCCCCGTACCTTTTATTCATTATAGCTACTCCCGATAAAAACTGAGATTTCGTCCATACGAGTAGCATCTGTACGAAGACAATAAAATGGTTCGGAATGTTGATTATTAATATTATGAAATCGACGATGGAAAACCAAATGTCGCGTAGAAGCTGTAAAATCTGACTATTTATCTACATTAACTTTTGCTAAAATTACATTTAAAATGGGACGAATTTTTTAAACATTTAAACAAGAGGGTATAAATGTTTGGTCACGATGTTAATTTATGTTACGGTCCCTCATTTTCACTACTGTTGTGACACTTATTTTTTAAGACAAAAGAAGGGCAGATATAAAAATTTTGTCTTCCAGTATTGTTAAAATTAATTTTGATTATATTGTTCATTCAAGAAAAAAACATAAAGTTGAATCTTATAATATACTAAACGGAATTTTCGTCAATAAACTAATTTGCCGAAATATTTTTTTTTTGTTACGATATACGAAGACGAAGTAAAACCCTGTAAATAAAATAGGGGACACGTTTTTTTTTCGTATTTAGGCCTACTTTAGTTTAGGCTTTTTATTTAATTATTTATTGCATTTCGTTCATCACAATTAGGCCTAACTACACGCACAGTACAAAAACGATTATACATGTAAAATATCTACTGTACTCTGTCTCATAGAAACAAAAAAATCAAATCTTGCATTGTGAAACATTCTTACACACAGTAACAATCACCACGTACATGTTAACAATACATAAATATTACGCCATTGGTTAATAAATTTTAAATTTACGAATAAATGTGTAGATTAAAGCTAGACATTCGTCAACTCAATAAAATAATTCACTATAACATGCATCTTTTAGTACTACTATCTAAAATTCAGTTTTTAAATGCTTAGTTTTTTAAAAACTAGTGATAATCTACTATATAAGCTAACAACAATAAAGTTATCACTTCACTTATAGCTGTGTTATGGTAACTTACTCTAAAATAAAATTTTAATTGTGTTGTTAGTTATACATCTCAAGAAAGGACACGAACACGAGGAGAAAACATGTTTATTATTCTTAATACGGCAAAAAAAAAAACGAAGAAAAATTAACATAAAAAGACATCGATCGTCATCACCAGCCAAAGACTTCCCAGCATTTTTGCCGTATTAGAATCAATAAACATGTTTTTCACTCTTGTTCGTGCCCTTTCTTTCTTAATGTCTTTGAATGTTTCTTGCAATGGCGGTTTTGCGTTACAAATTCAAATAAAATATGCCCTCATTTACGATATGCGTAACGGCAATAGTGCGTGTTGTTTAGATTAGTCGATGGACAGAAACCAGACATTAACTCGCAGGTATTTATAACTAAGATTACTTTATTTATATCTTACATTCAGCCCCCGTGCATTTAATGAGTAGATATTGTAGCTAAAATTT
>PNEQ01063906.1:129868-141265 GCA_003012365.1 Medauroidea extradentata | reverse complement strand
CAGAAAATAGAAATTAATCAGGGCTTTTTTGAGTGTTCACTTTATTCCGAATCACCTATAGTAGCAAGCACTGTCTAGATTGCTGGTTATATGTGGCCTTAGTACTAACTGATCATTAGAGAGAATCAGCTGATTTCACATTACTTCTACTAGTAAACATAATGAACTACAGTTCACAACACCAAACCCATGCCCCGTTTAATGTTAATAAATAAGGTAAACTTTACAGAGAAAAACCGGACTTCGTTTCTACGTATTTTGTATTTTTATATTTTCTTAGAAATAATAACGAAAAAATACAATGAGACATTACTACCTACTGAATGTAAAAAATCAAATAACTTTCTATAGAACATTAAACAATTACACGAAAACACCAACGTGGTCACGTTATAATAATCAATCAACGTATTAATTACATAACATTCTCGTGATTAAACTTACAATTAAATCGTCCAATTATAGGTGATACACATGAACGGCTCTAGAGTCGACGAAATGTGCGACAAGTTTATTATGGAGTATCAACGGGCACGAAGGGCGTGAGAAACAGAGCATCGCCGTGAAAACTCGCCAACTAAATACATTGTCCAAGCATAATTCCCACATACGAAAATATGACACGTTTATTCAGGTATCAAACCAGAATGATACTGATAACAGATTAACACTCTAGCCCCTGGACTACTACGGCTCCATTAATTTTTAAAGCGTGTCCTGTCAGTGATAAACTAATGGTAATAAATTAAACGAGTAATAGAGCATCTTCTGTTTCCGATTATTTGTTTAACTGCATTGACTGTATTAGTAACTCATAAGTTCTTAAGCTTTTGTTTCCAAAAGTGCTGCCAAACGGTATCGCTGTTGAGAACCTTATATATATTTTGTAAACGTTCATAAGCTAACTTATTTATAACTTCATTCAAAGTTTTTAAGGTGGCCCCAAATTAACTTTTGCAATTATTGACATCGACAGGAAATGATAACTTAGTAATTTATATTGAAAAAGTATGGTCATATTTGAACTTGGTATAAATTGTGACATGTCCAGTCATACAGGTCAACTTTTCTCTGGGATCTTTCGTTCCCCCAGCCCTTCCATTCCGACGTTTCTCCACTCACCAGCGCTGAAGATCTATATGTTAAGCGCTGGCCAAAATCTCTCACTCACTCACTCACTCAATAAGGTCAAAAGGGGGAAAAATTTGACGCCAAATGTACATAAAAATAACACAAATAATTGCAAATGAACTTTTTCTTGTTGTTGCTACACCTGTTGAAGATATACATGTAGTATATAAATTTGTCCAACAAACTCTGACAGGTGCAAAAATTAGTTGAAATTGTAGGGAACACTGTGTGCCTAAATTTAATAATACGGAAAAACAGCTTTCGTAAAACGAATTTTAAACTTACTTTCTTACAAAATATCGGAAATCAAATAACGCAAAATAACAAAACTCTGAACATTTCTTTAGCATATTGACGATCCAGTACCGGCCTTTTACGTTCCAAACACACATGAAGTTACTACTGCAGCGATAGTATTGTGAGCTCATTAACATAATTATGATACATTTTGTTTACAGTGAAGCTCACATGTACGCAGTCTAGGCTCCGCACTACTTGGACGAACTTCCAATTGTGATTTGAATGAAAACGATAGGTCCTAGACAGTTGCAACAACAGGGCCATTTTTGTTACATATGCCATAAAATTCAATAAATTTTTTGTAGAGCGCGTAGAAAAATATGGGAAATTTTAGGAAGGAAAGATGCTTCCGCTACTCCGTCGGTTTTATCTGGAATGTATGCTTCCAGAAATAGTCGATGGAAGGATTCCTAGAAAACTTTCTGCCAGGGAGCCTGCTTACACACTGCAAGCGAGAGAAACTATTAATTGCAAAAAAGAGAGGAAGCTGCTGGCTTAAAAAGTTTTTATCTTGTTTTTTTACACATGAAGTGTCAATGAAAAACTGTTCATTTTTATTAAGAGGGTGTGGTACATAATTCAACGTTAAAATCATTAATCTATAACTGTATGTTTCTTGAAGCCAATTTGCAAAAATTAAACAATAGCAATCATTGGCAATAGTTTTAGCCAACGTTTTGAACAAAGTTGTTTTCAGTGTTACGAACTTCTGAGGCACAATCTTTGACGCCTGAACCTCGTGCATTTAACTGCAGCGCATAACGAATTAGTAATTCCGGATAAATACTTACTCATAAAGTTGGCAAATACCATTATCGAGGATTGTTATTGAGTATTTTATCCATATTGGCTTCGAAAAAAGCATAGAAATCAATTGACGATTTCAGCATTTATTTATCTACCACGCACACTTAAGAAAATTTTGTCTGTGATTACAGTTCACTAATCTTACTAACACGTTAAACCGAATTTGCTGTCAGCGGCCGACATGTTTTGCAAATCAATTTCTGGTGAGCAAGAGACTGTGTGTTCCTATTTATTTCAGATCCATGATTGATAGAAGCTCACATTGATTACTTCAGAATTAGCTCAGGATGCGTTAAAAGTATAACAGAAAGTAAATTAAATCGCAAATCATCCGCCATAAATGGTTGCGTTTGTGTAGTATTAAACCATTTTTTTTTTTCAGGAAATGTGTATAGAAGTACTGTACTCAAAGAAATACACAAATTTAAAACTATGTTGTTGAACATTTGCTACATTGTATTTAATTCCACTTTGTTTGTAAGCTGTGTGGTATTTGATAGTTAAGTTTTGCTATGTATAAAAGACCTTTTCTAGGAGGTGCATGCTGTGAGCATAAATATCAGTCCTAAATGTAATAAAAGAAGCACTCATAACGAGTAAACATTTTTTCCGCACTTTAATATTTTTTTTACATAGGGCAAATGTTGAAGCTGCCTCTCCAATTTGTGAAATGATATTTTCACCGGAGTAATCTTCATTTTAATGTCATATTTGTCACATATTTATTTGCAGTTTTCTTGTATGACTAATTTGTTTCGTAAACAAATTTCGAGCTGTTGTCTGATATTGCCTCTATTGTTTAAAGAGTTTGTGTTCCTTCCTGTTTAATTTCCACGAGTGTAACTGCTATTGATAGTTGACCAACCATGCACTGAAAAATTTAAAAATGCTGTAAATACTGTAAACATATTTAAAAATTTAATTATTTTTATATAGTGATATTTAATGTCTTCATTGACATTATTTCAAGTGCCATTATAGAACAATTTATAAGCAGTTATATTTATAATTATGCCAAATCTGAATAAAACATTTTTTTAACCCACAAAATACATTTCTTACCTAGATCTTGTGCCAGTAAAATTGTGACTCGATGGTAACAGCACAGCAGCAATGACAATGAAGTCATTGCTACAAGCATATTCATTCTTAAACGTAGGATAGAATAAATCTATTGACGTGGTTACATTGGAATTAAATGACTTTTTCTAAACAAATAACGGTGCAAAGTTCAATTCGTGAGGACCCGGGTTTGATACCTGGCTCCGGCCATCCTGATTTAAGTTTTCCATGGTTTCCCGAAATCGCTGTAGGCTAATGTTCTGGGATGATTTCTTTACTGAAGACATCACCGATTCCTCTCCCAGCTCCTGCAATTGTACAAAGTTGTCTCTCATCGTCTCTAACGACCACACTGTCGACAAGACGTAAATCCCATTTAGGCCTACTTTACCTTCAAATTAATGAAATAAACATTGCAGAAGAATATTCTATAAAGGTAACATTTTGAAACTACACGTAAAACTTGCTTGATAACAAAACGGAATTGAATATTTCTTCTGAAAATATACAAAAATCATAACTACTAGTAAGTATAGGTGATTTGAGAATACAGGATAGCACTTGTCAGGTACTAAGAGCCAATGACAGTAATATCGATGACTATGGAGTAGAAGCTAAATTGCAGACACGTAGCCTGAAAATAAGGGGGATGATCCGGATAAATTACCTTTCTCTATTTGAATAAAAATATGTATTACAAAACTTTTATATCCTTATCATAATAATTACTGTAACAATAGTAAATTATATATATATATATATATATATATATATATATATATATATATATATATATATATATATATATATATATATATATATATATATATATATTTCTAGTCTCTTAGTACCAATATAAAAATCAACCATAACAGTGCCTGCTACTAGATACGACAAACAATGGCCCTCCTACACGCGAGTCAAAATCCTGACTAGGCTCTTGCCCAGAACAGAGCGAATAGGAGATAGCCAAAGAAGGCTGACAAGCAATCGCATCCCCAAGCACGATTGTCTCACAGGTAAATCATCCGACGAAGATGTTATCTCCTGTGTTCGTTCCGACGTTGTCGCTGCCTCCTCCCTGTACTATTGTGGCAGCACAACTGTACGTTTACAATAGCAGCAATCACTCACCATTTGTGTACTTTTTTTGTGCAGGTAAAAATATTCACGACAATGAAATTTACTTATTATTGCAGGGATATACTACGTTTTGTGAAAACAAAAACAAATATAAAGTTTAACGCTGTAGATGTTCTAAAACAACCACTGTCTTACCTCTCTGCAGATTTAAAATAAAACCTTACTATATATGCTATGATGATATTCGAAAACTAATGAACTATACTGAATTGTATTATATTTGTATTCAACGACGTTTAATATTTTATTGGCCGACCTCTACTTAGCACATTGTTACGTTTGGGCTTATGGTGCATTCTGGGTTCGGGTCAGTGGTAAGACAGGAATAAAAATTTAAGTTGTGTTTGTCAATCTGAGATACAAAATTGAAGTGGATATCCATATATTATGACCGTGCTGCTGTCGGCGATATGTTTATCCAGAAAAAAAAATACTATATTTAAATTGTCTGTTTATGCCTCAAGTATAAATGTAGAAGGTAGAATCTATTGGATAGAATTTTCTACCTATAAAAATGTTACTAATTTTTAATACGAAATTAAAAACAAATATTTTGAGCTAAGAATGGGGTGAATTTACTACCCCCAACACCACACCCCCTGGCTCACCACTTGTGACAGGTTGTACTTGCACCAGGATGTCAAACAATTTTACAATAATTTCACGTCTATCGAGAATATCGAGTAAGGTTTTGTAAACGCCTACGGCCGTGTTGAGGTGTAATCTAAGATAACACAGTCGACACCAACCACAAACACTGTTCATGAAACTGTATCGCCACAGCCATATCAATATCAGCGCAGACTGCCGGGCCACACGCCTCTTGTCGCGGCAACCCTGCTATTATCTGTACACTGCTGGCCAAGATATTCTACACAGCGGTACGCCATAGCAGTAGAATCGTTACCCCCGCGCTACCTACATGAATTGCAGTGGCGCTACTGAGTCTGGGATGTCCTTAAGCCTACCTTCATATTAACGGCACCCATTTCGAACACTTGTTGTAATGTCTTCGTCCACATGTGCAGCATTTTGACGTTTTGATCCTCGGGAACACTTATCATAGCGTTCCTATCGTTACTTGTAATGTGTCATATTGGGAAATCCATTAGTTTCCGGAACTATGTTTATTGGCATTATTTGCTTGATTCATAGTCCTCGACACCTCTCTCTAGTTTGTACATATAATTATGAAACATCCTGTATTTGATTTCGAGCAGTTGCAATAGTACTTCTGTGCTTAGTTTAGTTCTACCCAGATACTTTTCTTATTTCAAATTAAAAATGCACTTAATTTCGGAAACCACTGAAACTTTTCCAAATAAATCCGTCTCTTGAGTTGTGTTACTGTAAAATATTTTCTAAATGATGGCCATGTAAATGTTTTTGTAAATTTACCATTTCTCTTGAAGTGCTGCACCAGTTCGCAACAAAGTTTAGATACCTGCCTTCATTATGCTGAATGTGGTTGGTGGCACCTCGGCTTACAGAAAAAGAGTTACTGGAAGTCGAGGGTAGGAATTAAACACCTTTTTGACTATCGTCGTTCAGTTCCAGGTCTGTTTATCTCACTGGTGACGAGTAATGTAACATTACAGACCATAAAACCAATAACTTCAGCGAGGAAATGTGTGACTATAACTTATGGTGGAACTTCCTGGTACAATATTTTTTTATTACACTCACATTTTATATGCATATATGTCTATATGTATTGTGACTGGCTCGACAATCAATAAAATTATAGCAATTTATTTTCCACGTTAGTATGTTTACATTTTTTATGGCAAATAAACTACTTTTAATGTTTGCGCAAATTTCGTTTGTTGCGTACATCAGAGAAAATGAAGACTTTTCCACAGTATTTGCATAAATTTGTCACACAGCTTTGTGTATATGTTTATTGCAGTAATATACATTCAGTTCCTGTTCTCCCATACATATTTTCAATAATGGCAGCATATTTGCTAGGTCCCCGTGAGTCAAAGCAATATTAAACGATACAGTTATTCTACTTCCAAGGAATAGCAAGTAAATATTTTTACTTAAAAATGTACACTTAGATTTAGATATAAATTTTGTGTGTTCCACATGTCTGTGAAAGTTTTTGATCACATAGATAGTTCTAGTTTTATATTGAAATTCCATTTTTTTTGTTGGTTGACTCTGCTAGAATTAAAATTGAGTCTTTAGTATTATATGCTTGTAAGAAACGATTACGAAAGCAACTACAAACACAATTATGAGTACATTACCCCAGACAAAAATCTTTCACAAATTTTACTATTTACAACTCACTAGTATTAAGATTTTGCGTACTATCTACTTAAATATGATGTAGAATGACTTAATTCAGTATTCCTAATATTATGTTTACCAAGATATTTAGTGAAACCGGATTGTTTTCATTGTTTACTTAGAATTTACATCGATAAACGTGGCATAAAATAGTTAACTACATGGCTGTGCAATAATAATTTCTCCCAACAAAGTTACTTTATATTGCGTCGTCAGAGCAAAATATTTAACCACAGTATAATTTTGCAATACTCTAATAATAAAAACTAATCCTTCGGCGCACACAACTATAAATAAGATTACGTTAGTAATTTCTTCTGCTTTTCTGCTACATTTTCTGCAACATTTTTTTTTCAGTTGACAGCATTTTCATTAATGATAAACTCCAAGTGCTTCCAGGGTCGTCTGTAATTAATATTTATTGCTTTTGTGTGTCGTAAAAGTTTGGGTACTATATTTCCATCATGTAAGTAGGTAAATGCTACTAACTCGAGTTCTGAGCTTATTGCCAATTAAAAGTTGAAGACTTCTCGGAAAGTTGAACTTGAATATTCTCTACCCCTTTTCGACTAACAGCAGTTCTAATTGGAAACATGCTCAGTTTCTTGTATATAACACTGAGAATAACTTTTAACGTATCAAAATTATAAAAAACTGTCAGAAAATACATTGATAAATATTCAGCCAATATTTTAACGTAATTATGCACACGGAAATACTGAACACGATTCATCATTTAAAGAATGTATAAAAATGGAAATTCTAAAACAATTATGCCTTACTTTTTAAATAAATATATTATGTATAAAGAAATATACCAAACTTTTCAGATAAGAAAAGTAAAATGAAGAAAGTAAACGCATTTTGAAGAATTAAAAAGGCTGCGTTGTATATATTACGAATATTTAATTAGACAGCATACAAAATTATGTAAAAAACCATTGAAAACTGTTAATAAGTTTTTTGTTATTCTTAAAAACATTTCATGTATTCTGATTAATATTATTGATTATGAGACCTACACGCAGTTCAGAGAATATCCAAAAAAAGGTATAATAATTGTCAGTACTGCGAAAGAAAGTGGAAAAGGAATGCAACTATAATACAAAATACGATTATAAATGTATTTCCGTTATGATTTTTCAGTCGTACAAATTCTTTGAAGGAAATTTATAACCGATTGCTTAATGTTCTAGAAAATTTTGACACGTTCCCGGTTTTAGAACTGCCAGCAACCGTCAAGTCCGTAATCAGATATTTACAGCATGCTTTTATAAATTTGCGACTATACTGTAGGTATAGTCAGAAATACGAATTAATTATATCATAATTTTATTTGTGCATGTGCACTGCGGTATTTATATTGCAGCGTGAACATTGCTCCTTTACACATTTTACTAATGGAATAAAAATTTATACTTAGTAGTTTACAAATTTTACTAATGGCATAAAAATGTATATATAGTAGTGGGATTTACTAAGTTCTGTAAAAGTTCAATATAATTTCCGCATTTTTTCGAACTGTGTGAAGAAGTAAAAATAAAATTAAAAGTTTAATACATAAAATATTACGATATACCAATTATTATTTAAGTGTGACAAAATAAAACTTTTGAATTTTCGAGTACTAGAAGCCGCTGTCTCACAACCGTTCATACTATCGAAAGCTAATCAGATATCCGAAATAGAATATCGTGGTAACTTACAGCTTGGCATACTGTTCTACTACCAAACACATAAATTCGATGGTATCTTAGATTTATAGATAATTTGAAAGAAAATTCCAAAAACACACTAGGCCTACTACATAAACACGAAAATAGTAATATTTAAATATATTTTTATTTTTACAATTTTGTTGAACTATAGAAAATGGCTAAGTAATCTCTCACAGAAGGATATACCCTAGTCCCCAAAAGTTGGTATTTCTTAATTTATATTGGCTAAGAATAACTGATTACCGAACTAATATAATGTAATATGAAGTACAGAAAGTGTGGAACCAGTGAGTTTATTTTGAATGTAGTAATAACATTTTCGTAACTCGTATTCCGATTTGTGTAACTTTCTGTTAGAGACATACACGTTCATTACCTACGTAAGTAATATTGACCGTGATAAGAAAATATAAATTGAAAATTTTGGTAAGGTATGGTACGCAATGTTCACATTATAAGGTAAGTGATTTTGACGCAAGTGTTACAGCACCCAACAAGTTTTCTTTTCAATTTAGGCCTATATATATTTGCAAAGTTAAAGGTTCTTTCTAATGTCCAGAGAATACATTATTTTCTAAAAATTATCAATTTAATAATTTAACTCACACTTTACACGGATTAGAACTAAGGTGGGTTAAATAAAGTTGACCTCGGGTCCAAAAAGTTGTTAAAGACCATCATGTTTAGTATTCATACATAGAGATGGTGAAATTTCGCGAAGTCAATGACCTGCATGTTAGAATTAAATATCCTATGCATACTCAAGCCCTGTCTATTCGTTCAGTGTCTGCTGTCCCACTGAGTAGCAGCTAGTGGACAAATGGTCGAGGCTTGAGTATACATAGGATATATGATTCTAACATGCAGCCCATTGAATTCGAGAATTTTCACCATCTCTATATCATACATTATATTGCGTGTTTCTCGTTTCCAATAGCGCTGAACGCCATGCGGTTACCGCATTGCAAATGCTGGGAAGAATGTTCCACATGCACGCATTGTGTCAACATACTCCAGTTGAGTACATAATGCAATTATAGCAAAGGAAATATCAGTAATTATGTCTAAAACAATTTTAGAAGTTAGTATGCAAATATCTATTTTGGTATTAAACATTTATTCCCTGGATATATGTGTATAAATTGAGTACTAAAACTATCATAAACAACATTTTTGAAATTTCCTTACATTTAAACACATAAATTTTTATGAATTTTTAGTATTTTTACATGCCCTCAAACTGCAGTGGTCTTAGTTAAGGTACACAGGTTAAAGGGGGAAGAAGCCAGCCAGAACTGTTAAAGGGGCCTGCCTAGATAGGCTGCGTTTGTGTGTGTGAGGCAGGAGAGGTAAGAGTGCCACTAACCGACGTATGTAATATATTATCGTCACACCGCGCAAGCCCCTCTGATGGCGTGTAGTGTTTTAATACTATCCTTTTTCCTGTGAGACTTTAAGTGGTGACCACATTATTTTATTTACAGGAAATGTAGTTCAAAGTCGAATTCTCTTTACTAGTTATGTTTTTCGAATCCGATTGTTAAATTTCCAGATACGGCAGTCTGAAAAAGCCAATTGTGGCCATTTTAGGGGTCAGAAAATAATATTTCTAACAAACGTGCTATTATTTGAAACTATAGCGACATAGTTTGAAGTGTACATTCTTTTCGTAGATGCACAGATATAATGTGCGTTAAATAGTTTCGTCAAAAATAGAATAGTCGTAACTAGCTGCAACACATTTGAAGAGCAGGTAGGGAGGCCCCTCAAGGCTGTTCAAGTGTGAAATTAATAATTTTATTTGGGTACGAAGTTATTTCGGTTTTGTAGACGTCATATGAGACTGCATTTTCCTCTTATGGAAAAAAAATAGCATGCATGTTTTCAAATAACGGCATGTCAAAGACAAAATACGCATTATTACTGCCGCATAAACATAATAAAACCATTATACTTACTGAAATGAAATAATTTAAGCTAAGATTAGATGTCGTGTCATAATGGACAAAAGTTATAAAAATCTGAAAGGACGCATCTTCGAATTTTTCGAAAATTGCTGAAAATAAGGTTTTTAACGTCAAAAATTATGAACATCATGGGTGCACTTAAAACGAGTACCCTTTAATTTCATTCAAGAATGTTGTTCTTGACAAATAGTGGCATTCCTCATGATTACAACGGTATAACGTTTACAGCAATGCGAAATGTCAACTCGTTGTGGTATATGTAAGCAGTAACAAGTACGAGTCACCTTCTGCGACGCGACGATTTCTTACGCTTGCCTTTCTTACGGTGGTAGAGAGCTCAAGCATTGAATATATATTCAATGGCTCAAGCGACGTAACCTATCCCTCCCACGCCCTTTCTCAGACTGAAGCGCGTGGAGAGCGCGTACCAGCCTTTTTACAGAGCACATATTCCGAGTTTCACAGGAATATGAGAGAGTACTGATTAACACTAGTCTGGAAAGCCCTTATAGAACAATCTCAGCAATCGCTTGGAGTGATTTCAGGAAAACATGGAAAAATGAAATCGGTATGGCCGGAGCCGGGAATCAAACCAATATCGTCCCAAATGAGAGGCGAGTGTTCTACTACTGCTTCAAATCGCTCGGTTCTCAGCTATGCTTCGCATCGATTCACTGCTCTATCTCATTCGGTTTATTGCTACACCTCGCTTAGTTCACTGCTACACCTCGCTAGATCCACTGCTCCACCTCACTCGGTTCCCTGTTACACCTCGATCGATCCTCTGCTACACCTCGCTCTGTCCACTGCTCCACCTCGCTCAGTCCACTGCCACACCTCGATCGGTTCACTGTTTCACCTCAATCAATTCACTGCTACGCCTCGCTCTGTTCACTGCTACACCACGCTCAGTTCACTGCTACACTTCGCTCAGTTCACTGCTATACTTAGCTCGGTTCACTGCTACACCT
>PNEQ01063906.1:0-129768 GCA_003012365.1 Medauroidea extradentata | reverse complement strand
CTCAGTTCACTGCTACACTTCGCTCGGTTCACTGCTACACCTTTCTAGACCCACTGCTCCACCTCGCTCAGTCCACTGCCACACCTCGCTCGGTTCACTGCTACACCTTTCTAGACCCACTGCTCCACCTCGCTCAGTTCACTGCTACACCTCGCTCGGTTCACTGCTACACCTTTCTAGACCCACTGCTCCACCTCGCTCATTCCACTGCCACACCTCGCTCGGTTCACTGCTACACCTCTCTAGATCCACTGTTCTACCTCGCTCAGTTCACTGCTATACCTCGATAAGTTCACTGCTATACCTCGATAAGTCCACTGCTACACCTCGCTAGATCCACTGCTCTACCTCTCTCAAGCCTCTGCTACACCTCGCTCAGTTTACTGCTACACCTCGCTAGATTCACGGCTTCACCTCAATCAATTCACTGCTACACCTCGCTCGGTTCACTGCTACACCTCGCTCAGTTTACTGCTACACCTCGCTAGATTCACGGCTTCACCTCAATCAATTCACTGCTACACCTCGCTCGGTTCACTGCTACACCTCGCTCAGTTCACTGCTACACTTCGCTCGGTTCACTGCTACACCTCGCTCGGTTCACTGCTACACCTCGCTCGGTTCACTGCTACACCTCGCTCGGTTCACTGCTACACCTCGCTCGGTTCACTGCTACACCTCGCTCAGTTCACTGCTACACCTCGCTCGGTTCACTGCTACACCTCGATAGATCCACTGCTTCATCTCTCTCGGTGACGAATAAGTATGAATGTTTTCTCGCACAACGATAATCCTGAAGCTACCATTATGGATATCCACATTTTATATTGATAAAAATAGAGACTCAAGTAAATAAATTATAATTTATGCCAAAAATAAAATTTAAGTAGTGTTTGCAGTGCTGATAATGATAATCATCCCAGTTTCTTATCAAATCAAATTGTACCTTATTGCTAATTTTATGATTTAAGTAAAATTTTTACGAACTCTGCATATGTACAGTCAAGGGTAGTGGTCCACATATGCTTTACACCTACTGTAATTTCTAGTGACACTCAATCTTAAAGCCTAGTACACAGTGGCATCTTTCTTGAACAAGAAGGTAAAACTATCTTGTTCACCTCGACTTGTAGCAAAATTGTGTCGTGTGATCGTTCACCGAGCATACTATTGGCTAGCATACAAGGACTTGTATACTAGCTAGTGCGAGATAGGGACGGTTATATTTTTCGTTATAATTCTTGTACAATTCAAATATTTATACAGTTTTGTGCATGCGTTTTTGAACCAGATAGCTTATAAATACGAAGATATTTGAAATAAATAGTGTCTTAGGTTGACAATGATGCTGTTAAATGAATATAGGCTAATCATGAATCATTATACACCAGTATTTTATCAACTAGAGAAAATAATTCAATTTTTACATTTTGTATTTTGTTCTTCGCGGAGGCACAAAAAAGTTGCAAAAATTAACCCCAATATCCTCAATGCAGCTTTAATATCTGCATTCAAAATTTTAATGGTGTGCCCCTTTTGTACAAGAAAGCTGGCCATGTGAACTAAACAACTGAATGGGTGAGTTGAAAATTGAATACGTACAATATTTTAACGAAAATGAACTGATATAGCTAAGTCGTATTACATATGCATCTTCATTGACTGAGGTAAAGAATAAAATTATTCTAGGAAGCCTTGCACCGCTATTGGACTTTGAATTTTAATATTATAACTAAACGAAAGTTATTCCATTCTTAACCTCAGCATTATGACATGTTTGGCTATTCGCCGCGAGAGTAGCTGCAGTGGTGTTTCTTTTGTCTATGTAGTCTACAGAGTTTTAAAGGCACAACATGTGTCATTGTAAATGTGTGGTTAGTACAGTGTAGGTGTTATAACATAGACCACAATATTCTAGTATTTAATATCACTTGTATTATGAAAACATATTTGAATATTATTGTTTCATTGAGATTCATTATGCTCTCGACTCAATGAGCTAAAAATGAAAAATATTCCTTCAATTTAGATGCATATAACTTTCAGTACATAAAATGTGTTGTGTTTTTCAGATAATGTTTAGTTTCCTTAAATCTTAATAAACAAATGTCTAATCGTAAGTTTTTTCCATTCGGCCTTTAGTTTTGCGTCAAAATAGTTGTTATTGTTTTCCCAAAGTTGGCCAAAGTGTTATCTCTTCCTTCATCTCACCCATTCAATTAATTTAATATGACACTAGCTAAAACGCTAGGTAGTATTCTCTTTCATGCACATCTTTGATGCTCATTTTTCATATACAAAAATACGCCCATGTGTACTACAATTTTAACGTTTCAACCTAAATGTCTAGAGATACTGCTTTATCTAGCTATTTAGATTTATCTAATGACAAAAAAATTGTAATGAATGGCAGCATACTGTGCCAAAATGTTTATTTTCTTACAGGTTTTTCGGAAAGAAATACTGATTATTTTTCACAAGACTTCTTTAATTTATAATTTGGAATCATATCAAAAGACTTCTTGAATTCGTAATACGGAATTATTTTGACAAATTTTTACCTTTCAGAGAACTATAAATTTGGTTTACATTTATGGCTCTCGTCAATTTAAAAACATGAAAATATGCTCTTAAATACAATACAAATTTGCAAGCTTGAAAAGCTTTATAAATATTTTAGACCTCACTATAAGTGAAAATGATTTTGAAAAATTTAGCGTCAAGTTTTAATATAGACCTAGTTACAATAGTAGTACATTTAAGTTCCTTCTATGACAGGAGCTGGAGCCGGAGCCATATATTTAACTAATTGGTCTTTGATAAACAAGCTTTTAGGACTATCTATCAGGAATTTTTGTTTCTATCAGTTGTCTTGATTCCTAGCTACGGTTGTTCGCTCCATCGGCCACTTGTTTTAATTAGTGATATAGTTGCTGTGATAACAGGAGAGCACGTAGCTATACACAACTTTTACTTCCGAAATCATCTGTTAGATTGCGTTGCTCTTGTATTTTACTCATGGTACAGTTCGTTTGTTTCCATACCTCGCCGCTAAGAGCGCCAAACTTTAATGTTGACTTTCGTGATACTATAGACCTATGTTAAGCTCCGTTTACAACTGACATGGTGCAAATAAAAAGCGTAGCATAAGAAAAGAAGTGAATATATGTGATACGAATGATGGCGTTCACAAATAATACTTGGAATGACTTACGTGGCGTAACTTGCTTGACATGACGTTAAAGATAGTCATCTCTGAGTTTTCTACGTCATATGTTTCATGCCGGCCAATAAGAACTTGAAACGTCATTAGAGCTGTTGGCGCAAAAATTTTTGTCGAATAACAAATTAGTTCTCTCTCGTCTATTATTTTCTGATCGGTCCGGAAACAATATATTTCGTGCTGATTGTGTACGGACAATTTCGCATTTTGTACTTTTTAATTATGTTATTTCTACCATACCGATTGTAAACGAGACTTAAGGTATTTTTATCTCTCAACGCCGAGTTCGATGTTTCCCGAACCTGACTCCTATATTACAGTCAGGTAGCGTCACTCGCATGTTGCGCATCTAGTATAGGTTTTTTTTTTTTTTAGTAATGCTGCACTTAACAAGTGCACATATTTAAATATTTTAAATTTTTTTTATCGCTATCCTCTTTATTCGCTCTGCAATCTGGAGGGAAAGGAATATTTAACCTTATTTTTGTAGTATTTTGGATATTTGTACTCTTACATTCTGCGTATTTTTTAAATCATGCAGGACTGTACACAACATAGATTACTTTGCTCAGCCATAGGAATTTTATGTTTAGTAGTACTTAAAATCTGCTTCACTCTTGAAGGTCATAGAGTATATTTTTACCTTGAGTGCTCTTTCTAAGTATTACATGACAATACATTTTTACCTAGTGTAGTACCATACTTTCTCTTAACTCTTAGAAAATTCAACTATTGTCTTGGTGAAATCACATAGGTGCGACGAGCGACACGACAAAAGCCATGCGACAGTAATAATTCTCATTATAGCGAACAATTAGTTAAACTGCCGCATGGCAAACACTAAAATAAAATTTTCCTTTTAGAAGTTCATCGCCACTACATACTAACCTGTAATATGGCATCAATATATGTTTACAGTATTTAATTTTTTTTTAAATTTGGAATGTATTTGGAATTCCCACTGGCATTTCGGAATGTGGAAATATAGACACAATTACACGTTTGCTTATAAATGTTAATGATTTCCTTATGAAAACCAATTAAATTCTACCTTTAAAAAATAAACAGGCAATTTACTACCAACTCACCAGTTTCACGAACATTTAGGGGCAAAATGAAACTTCGACTCGAATAAAATCTAGTTAATTTCTATTCGGAATTCGCATTTCGTCAGCCATTTCTGTCGAGCTGACTTTACAGAAATCTCGGTGCTGAATGGCTGATATTTGTTTTACATGTCGCGGCGGTCGTGATGTCTCTTCTGTCGCGCCTATGTGATTCCACCATCATGCTTTGTCAGTATTTGGTAGAATTTATATTACGTATGTGCAATATATGTAATATGTTTTTATCTAAAAACCAAATTAATCCCAACCAGAACATCAGCCTTACTTCGTCACTGATCTTTCTTTAACACAGTATTTTTCCATTTAATATAAAACCTAGAGAGGGAATTATTTTTAATTTTTCATACAACTACAACGTATTTTTTTTAACCGTGTTTGGAAGTATGTATATTGGACCTTCTTAGCTCTATGGTATTTTCTCAGTATGTAAATTTATTGACTAGATTATATTTCCTTGTATTTAGACTTTATTGTAGGCCTTTTTAGCTAGAAATTTTAAATACAGTATGTTTTGAACTATTTGAAGAATTCTTGTTTTTGGGTTCCATTACTGAAATTTTTCTACTAGTCACTTGTGGTGGGGTTTTCTAGATAGTTTTTTTTCCGTGTCAGACTTTTTCTAGGTTTTAGCTTGTAACTTATTTTTTAACAAGTTATTTTCCTTTTTCAATGATTGTTTAACTCTGTTGTTCGACGATATTATTTGTTTTTAATAATTTGTACTTACATCAGGACTTTTCAGCAATAGTATTCACCGTATCATATCTTATTTTTTAAAAATGTTTCACCTCAAACAGGACTCTTTCAAGTAAACCCCTCATCGTGTAGGAAGTATAATATATTCAGCATACTTGTGAAGCATTTGGTACTTACGCTTAGTTAAGCATAGAAGGTGTCGAGATGGGGAATCATTCACGTAAAGATCTACAGTATCAACACTGTTATAAAATTGTTTTTTTTTTTTTTTTTTGCAAAACCTGTAACTAATGCAGCGATTTCTCTTAGTAAAGCTTAAAACCGAAAAAATAAAAAGGAAGTAGAACTGTAATGACATACGAACCGTTGTTCGTGGCTCGGAAAGTACTGATGTGTTAGTTTTTTACTTTACGACAGACGCAAATATATTTTTTTGCTGTCGTTATTGGTTGAGAATGACTTATCTGCATAGGGAGAAAATTAAATGTTACTGTATGTTGTAAACAGCCCGCACAAAATATCGAGGCCTAGGTTTTGACTGTCAGTACATTTTCTTCTTAAGATTTGAGCCTCAACTATGCGAAAATAACTGCTGCAGCTTTAATTTATACACAACTATAACATATTTGAAGGTGTAAACTAATAAGGAAGCACGTTTAGTAGCGATAAGACTATACAGTCCGTAGTTGGAAATGAAGCACATGTATTAATTGCCGTTCTCGTTTGATTAGGAAGTTGCGAGGAAGCAGAAATTTAATAACGGAGTTGTCTGAAACAAATTACCGAGGGCTACAATATAAATACCAGCGTGGCTTTACCTAGCTTTATTTTAGCGTAGTCTACACGTGAATTTCTGGTTCCGTATCACTCGTACACTATTGTTATGAGAACTTTAATGCTGGGAATTTTATAATGCAGCCAAGTGTCAACGATTACGCGCAGCTCTAAGTTTGAAAATACAACAATTATTTATCTTTAAACTTTTTAAAATAATAGTTACTGTTCAACATGATGGATAAACTACTAGAATAAAGCTGAAGGGGAAATTGTCAATATATAAAAATACCAGATGGTCAGCACAATTGCTCGCATATTAAATATCGAACAGAATATTGTTTAACATATTAATATTGCTCTTGTGTCAGGTTCCGATTCCGTATTGCCAACACGTGTGGCTAAAAGAAAAGAGTTTTACAAGTAAGAAAAAATACAAAAATGTGAGCTCACAACGACCTACTCCTTGGTTCGGAACTCTACAACAACAATAACAACATTTTATTACTTCTACCGGAGATTCTGTTTTCTAACTTAAATACAACATTTCTGACATATGTTAATTAACTTTTACAGTTAAGATACTAGGCGGTGAATATTGACACAAAGATAGGCTATGTATGTAGCATGATTATAGGTCGTAAGGGATATAGTGAGCACTAAGTATTAAACCTCTGAAAAATATCACTAACCGTTACTGTATACAATTCAACGTTAACAATAATTACATTACTTCTTGCACGGTTGGCAAGGAATTGCCGAATGTAGTTCCATTATTTCCCTATTCAAATAAAACAAAACTGAAATAAATTCTACTGTATTCTGATTTTTTGTGTTTTATATAATTAATAAAATATATTCTGTCAGACTGTATAGGTTCCTACCGACTGCACAATTGATCTTACACGCGCTAACATCAAGTGACGTGTCCAGAGAGGTTAGACATTTCCCGTCGTTAGTTGATACGCGCGGAAAGATACGGATTGGCTGAAAATAGAAATTTAGCACGTTTTTTTAAAGTGCTTACTTTATCCCAAACCGCGTATAGAAAGTTATTTCTGTGAGAGAGAGAGAGAGAGAGAGAGGGAAAGTGAGTAGGAGAGCGGAAGAAAGAGAATGGGTAAAGAGGGTTAGGATAGGTTGGAGAGAGGGAGAGAAGGAATGAAAAGGGGTGGAAAGGGAGATTTTTATATATACGACACCATTTTTTTTATAAAAGGAAACATTTTCGGCCCGGTGGTAATACGAAAACTTGTAAGCATGTAAGCAGACGTCAGCCTACTGGAGAACATTCTGCTGTTCATCGTGACATTTGAAATGTTTAGTTTATCGTATACTGTAGAAATGTATTTAGCTTCCACAATTGCGTATGAGTATCGTTCCTTGTCTACCTTTAATGATTGTCACTCAGCTTCTTCCCATAGTAAAACAATGTGAGCATATTGACACATTGTATATTCTGTTCTGGACTCTATCCCGTTAGACCTATGGGAACTTAAACTTTGTTGATATTGTGCCTGAAATTTTAATTTTTTTATCGTTGTCAAACGGGAAGCCGAGCCCGTGTTACAGTTTTAAAATATTCCTCTCGCATAAGTGCACGTAACGAGACAAAGTATTCAGAAGTTCCTACCCGCTCGCTGAGTCTCTCGAGCACTTAAATAACAGTTTTTATTTTTTCATCTGTCTTTCACAGTAAATTGTTTAATAGTTCTCCGTATTATGAAGTCTTAGCCACGAAAGATATGTTCAGTTGCTAAGAAAATGCCTTTGTCAGTAGTTTCATAAATAAACCTAATTTAATTTCTTACAGTTAATTATTAAATTATTAAAGTTAAGGAAAGCACTCCTGACTATTACAGACTACAAGTGATGAGAAGGACTTATGCTGGGGTATGTAATGTACTATATGAAAGTTGGAAAATGATATGACTGAAATAGTTAGAAATTAAATATGACATTTCTAGTATAAGGTAATACGTACAGTAGTATGATTTGGCCGGTTCCAGGACAGGAGACGGAGTGAGGAGCCCGGCCGAGTGAGGAGCCCACCCCACCATGTTGTAGCGTCACTGCCCCAGCCGCCATGTTGAATGACCTTGACCTTTATCTGTGACCTTGAACTTTATCCATGACCTTGAACTTTATCCATTACCTTGTACTTGACCTTTAGTGTCAAGTTACCAACATTTTCTAAAATTTCGAAAATTTCAAAAAATTTCAAAAATTTCCAAAAAGAAATTAAAAAAATTTTTTAAATTTTAAAAATTCTGAAAAAATTTCGAAAAAATCTGAAGAAAAAAATATTATCTCCATCTTGTTCCTGATGCCATCTTGGGGTTTTTTCGAAGCTTCCGAAAATTTTTCGATTTTGCATTCCATTCTAACCCCAGAAGTATTTAATATATGTGATTTAAAAAAAACTTATTAATAAAAAACTATTTAATAAAAATACTTTTGTATAAAAACTATTTAATTAAATCAACTACTGACATATCTTACCCTGACAAGTGCCATCGGCACACTGACTCTCCCAACCACTTTTTAACGTGTACATTAATTTATCCTCCCTCCCCCTACCACTACCCATTCCTTTATTTTAATTGGCGTTAGTCACATATGAATTCCCCCCTCCCTCTTCAACTCTCACTGAAACTCGTGTTACAATGCACTCAAACTAGCACCCCTCTTACCGATACCCTTTCCTTTATTTTAATTGACTGTTAGTAACGTGATGAATTCCCCCTTCCCCTTCTCTCACATCTCACTGAACTCGTGTTATTACCCGCTCAAACTACCACACCCCCTGTTACCCACCTCCACCCCCTTCCTTTCGCCTTACCAAGAAATTTTTTAAAAATTATTTTTTCCCTTCTACTTTATGTGCGATTTCCCCCACTACCATAACCAATAGCCAGTAATAAGCTAGCTCTCTTTCCCCACATAACATTATTTCTCCTACTGTAACCAATCACAAGATGCCTTCCCCTTCTCGTTAGAATACATTTTCCTTTATACAGTGTCCTTCTCCTTAGCCCAAATAAGCTAGCAAATTACATACGACTCCCCCCTCCTTGCTTCTATTTTATATCTTAACATATACCCCACCATCACTTCAATAAAGTTCTGTGTACTTACAATTTATTAGTCTCTCTTCCCCTCTCATCACACCTTATATGTATCACCCATTTAACTTTTCATATGATTGGTCGGTAGACCCCCTTCTCTCACATTCTAATGGTCACTTGCCTCCCTTCTTTCCCATATTTCTACTTTTTTTATAAACCTTGTAACAGAAGGGAACAAGCAGTCTCCGCCGTCTACCTCTTTGAGTTCAGTTCATATCGTGGTTTGTTCATTTATAGTTAAAAGTATAACAGTTCATTTGCACTCGTGCATCTGCAAACTAGTAAGACACATCGATGTGCATTTAGTTCACGTAAAGTTCTACCGCACCGTTACTTTGATCCAACTGTGTCGGAAAGAATTGGTCATTGTTCTGCATTAGAACAGGAAGAGAAGAGTTGAATCGTTCATCATTGGCAGCCACACGCAGATATCCGGTGGTCTACAACTGATGTAGAAAAGGCCACCTATCACAGAACACGAGTATGTAGGAAGTCAAGAACCAGAGAAATGTGAAAATTTATTGGACTCATCAGAACCTACAGACCAAAATAAATCATACCATATTCCGCCAGTGAACTCTACAAGCAAATTCATGTCACCACCGAGCCCTTCAAGTTAGGAAATCTCCAATGACTACACTAACGAAGACATCGAAATGGGTGAGTCTACCGTTGTTACATACACACCATTCAGGTCAGAAGACAAATTCCAGGACACGGATGTAATGGTGGGCTAGAGAAGAGTATGTTTTCAAGATGCAAAAGGAGTTTTACAATTCAGTTCTGTGATGGCGATATTCAATTGGTATTGTGTTACCATTCATACGAAGGATACTATGTACAAGATGAACTATCGTGCGACAACGATAAGTGTTACGTTTTTAATATTCGTCCAGACTCAGTACTTCCGTGCACACTGAACGACTTGTTGCTACAGCGAAATGGTGAAAAAGTGACTGAAATTCGTGGTCATAACTCATTCATATACACATTTCGTCGAACAGGAAGCAAAACAGTATGCGGAAGGAAAGAGAAATGTAGCGGACATACACATGTTGTGCAAAGGCATGGATTTCCTGAATGGTCGTCGCAGAGCTCATATTTTTCGTGAGATATATTCCAGTCTTCAAGAGTGCTACCACAACAAGTATAAACACTTACTTCCAGTCAGACAGACACACTTAACCCTTTGAAAGAATACGACTTCGTTGATGTAGTGTTACACGGAGTTACGTACACCGCAGAAGCATTCGCAAAACACTTCGTTGAAAGATGTGAAAGTGGCATACATTTCCATATGGAGAGAAGATACTGAGATGGAGCAGTAGTTTCGCTAACAGTACGAAACTGTGACACCGACGAGTGTGCTGTACGTCTTTGTAGGCCTAGAATGAAATTACCCATGTCGTTGCATGATATGAAGAAGGAAGCTTCTGAACCAAACATCAAAACAATATTCGACTGTAAGAAACGTGAGTTCAAACACGAAATTACTGGAGGGAAGCTCCAAACCACATTACTATGTCACGAGAAATGTACGGGCGTTTGGCATAAATTTACATCATTAGCAGAGACTGATCCTTGGACTGTAGTGAGTACAAGCGATTGTGCAAACGAACTTAGTGTTGTGTATCAAAAATGTCTCATGTGCATCCATTCGCCAGCTTTATTTCATAAAAAGCAAATTGCTATACATTCTTAATACGGTACAATTGTACAGTACCTTTTCGAATATGTATTTATTCAATTTCCTACAACACCCATCGGACACTTTAAAAATAACGCCAATTACTTTTGTAATCATAACATCCAGTGTCAAATACCATAAAAATAAACCAGTAACATAGAGTGTTCATCGACAGTATTAACTTCACTCTACGAGTGAAATCTGTGCTTGCTGTTCAACCGGACAAAAATATTATCTGCTATAGTGGCATACGGAAGGTATAAATGTTTAACATTGCTAGACAGAGAAAATGAGCTACCGTATTTGCCCAAAGAATTTCTTCTCGTCTACACACCGCACGAGGTACCATCAGTGTACAAGTTGCTGCCAGATCATCTAAAACAAGACGAGGACAATCACGACTGTTTTCCATGCAAGGAGTGTTTCCAGGGCTGTAATTCGCTTCTGGACACGTTACAATATAGTTGGTGCAAGACGTACCGTCGCTCGTCAACGACCAGAACTTCATCTACTACATGTATTACATGTATTATATAGTAATAAGAAACTTATTCTTACTATACTTTGTATACATATGCTTGCATATTTATGCATATGCTAACAAGTCTATATATATAAAGTAATACACTTAAGTAGCCTATATATGCAACTTAAGTGTATTCCTTTCACGAGTGTTTAGCTTTCTTTTTTGACTGATGAAAAAATCTACCAGCTGGACGAATATGAGAAAGTAATATAGTACTGGCAGGGGTTCGTCGAACCCAGGACCATTAGTTCAAATTCCAAAGTGAGCTACCAGGACGGTCGCGTATGCCATGTTTACTTAGTAGTGATATATATATATATATATATATATATATATATATATATATTTATTTATTTATTTATTTACATCACTTTGTTACTTACTAGTGTAAACACGTGAGATTGAGCTGAGAATAGTTTTACATCCTTATTTTAGGTTTGCACAAACAGAACTCAGCCGCCCTTTACCACGTGACCAGCTTTTTCAGGTTGGTAAATAGTTTCATCTCAGTGTACAGTAGTTTTAGTTAGTATGTCTCTGATGGTATTAATGATTAGATTATGACTGGTAGAATCTTTGAACTAATAAAGAGATATGGATGCACAGGGCTGAAATAATAACAATGTTTCCTAGTACTGAATATTGAGTGTTTCACTGACTAAAGGGTAGCAATATGGTACTGAGTATCGAAAGAGACTTACGAAAAATTCTTAACTCACGCAGAAGAGTTTTTTATAAAATGTTTAGATATAATTTAACAACAACTCAAACCATCAGCAGCTTTCTACAAACGAAACCGAGCTCTCGTACCCTTACAAAGTGACTAGCCATCCTATATTCGCAGAACAGTTTATGTAATACGATATCAACTTGCCTACAGCAGGATACAGCTATACTCGACTGTACTCCATGTTTAATAGCTTTTAGTGTATGTGAGTTAGAGTAGCTTACAAGACGCAGCTAACTCATGATGTCATACTTTAATGGAATTTAAGGTAACTCGACCAATAAAGAAAATGTAATCTTACACTACTACATGTTGGTGTGATATAATATTGATGAAGAAACGACTTCTCATTATGAACAGTGGTAATGTGTGTGAATGAGAGACTTAAGTCAACGATCAACGTCAGGTATGAAGCAACATTAGAACAAAATGGTGGGGAAAACGGGAGATCTCCGAGAAAACCCACCGATCAACTGCTTCGTCCGGCGCGATGTATGCATGTGAAACTCCGTAGACCGAACCCTGATCGCCTTGGTGGGAGGCGAGAGATTTGAACCTTCGACCATCGCGGCCCCTTAACGATGACTAGCAGAATTATGTTATGATTACCGTATGTCACATGTGCTGTTAACAACATCGGCATAATTGCTATCCAGCTTCAAGCACGGTCCATGAGAATCAAAGAATTAGCTAGCGTAGATTGATTGGTTTTATTTAAGCACTGATTATGTAAAAAGGAGCTTAGTTAGTCGATAGAGTGCTGGAAAACAGTTCGACATATTCATTTATAGGTACTTATTGTGTAAAACTCTAACGTTAAGAAAATGGCATCGGATTCCGTAGACTTGACATCTGTATCAGTTGCTACCATTTAGCCAGAAGTTTTTCTCTTTAAATCGTGTGCATACTTCTCTGAAACAATGCTGTTATTGTGGGAATTCTTTTAGTGCACACTCGAATGTTCGTCGCAATGAACAAAGTCACAGTTTGTTTAGTGTATCGTTCAAGACTTACCTGTGTGATAACTGTGATGAAGTGTTTATTCACAACTATATCTTGACTGGAAACAGGAAAACATGCAAAGGAAAGGTTTCTCGTTCATCGGAGTGTGAATGCAAGTACTCCGGTAAACTGTTCTCTCGAAACTGAACTCTACGCATACACGAAGAAAGCAAGTTCGGTATCGCCTACAAGACTTACTCATCTAATAACTCTAGTGATGTATATGCGAATAAAAAAGTATTAAACATTCACATCAAAAACTACTTAAAAAAATAACTACAACATTGGTGACTGTCGAATATGATTATTGAGATACAATAATTTTGTATGTTTTCTTTAGGACTGAATTAAAATCGTAACGTACCTGTCAATGGACTCCTGGGTTGATAATTTATTTTCTCATATAATATTTAATTACTCTGGAGAAGAGTACTGACACTAGAGTGTTTTATTTAGAAAAAAACTAAGATGGAAGTTATTTTCTGTAAGATTTACTTGAACTATACATACATGAAAACTCATTTGCATAAGACTACACTGTTCATGATGGGATTAAAACTTAAATACGAAAATGCCAATCAAATATTGTTAAGAAGTAACACGGGACTCGGTTTCGAATGTTTAAAATAACGAAAATTTTACTGATAAATATGACTGCCTCTGGTTTATTAAAATCAATATGTTACAAAATGTGTACATATTAATCTTTATGTTTGACAAAGGAACCGGTGACTAGCTGATTTTATTTTATTCTTCTTCTTGGTCTTGGATTTGGTTCTTATGATAGAGTCTTACATGATTTGCCAGTGATAAGTATTACGAGTACAGGTACAATGAGTGTACCTAAAATATTTTTTCACTAAAATGTAAATGCTAGATGAACATAAAGTTTATTGGAGGTTACATTCTATTGATGTGAGAGTGCTGAATACAAATGAACTCTGCATAGTTATGAAACGAAATTGTGCAGATAACTTTCGTCACAGAGCACCATATATGAGACTATCTGGCAAGATTTAGTTCTTTAGGAAGCAACAGGCTCGATATCGAAAGTAATGACTGAAATGTATATATGAAGTCTTGCTGTAAGTTATAATCACAAAAATATTGAGCTTTGTTTATACCTAGTTTGTAAAGAAGAATGAATGTAGAAAAGAATTTTCTGATAATCATAATAATTGCTGTGTGGTCTGGAGTGCTGTACGTATGGTGCAATATGAGTTAGAGTTTTTATGAAATATTAAGAATTAGCACTAACTTAATTGATGGTAGCTGTCAAGGGAATAAAGTAAAGAGAAATGATGGTATAAAGGGATGGAATTAGCTATTTTATTTTTGATTGGAAAAGTGGGATTTCAGCGTGGTTTAGTCGAACTGCATACCTGTAATAGTAATTTGGATTAGTTAGTGACAGGGACGTTTTTCATTGGTGGAATGGTATTTATTTATTACTAATAATGTGAGTGGTGTGCGCACATAGAACTGATATCAAGTACGAACATACACAGTTGTGTGTGTGTGTGGGTGATAATGTGTTAACTTTGCTCTGTTGAGGCGTGTGTGTGTGTGTGTGTGTGTGTAGATATGTTCGAGTATGAACTTGCTCTGCTGGGTAAGAGCATGTGTAAAGTTATATTCGTGTATGAACTTGCTCTGCATGTGAGTTCGTGTGCGAGTATAATAAAAGTCTGTATGGTCGAGCTGAAATAGGACAGAAGATATTATTGTTAGAAAATATTACCTTTTAAGATTATAACTGTGCATCTAGGTAAAGTATTGTGCATAAAATTTACGGTTATGTTAGATTTAATAAACAAAATTTATTTATTTTATAATATAAGCTGAAACATTTTAGAATGGTATGTATAATTCGATATTATCCGATTATTTATGAATGATAGAGTCATTCAGGATGGTAGCAATATGAGATAATGTTGATGTGCACGAGCAAAAATTATTTGTGTACCTTAACTGCCATAAGTGACTGATCGGATCTTCAGAATATACACTTGTGGACACAATTAAAGCATCACTTTTTCAAAAAGCTATTTGAAATCGAAAAAGTGGCCCAATCGACTTGAAATTTCCTGAGAGAGCGTAAACAGATCTCAAGTTTACAATGTGAAGTGCGTCTGGTCGATTCCGATTGGATCTCGGGGGTGGCAACCCTTCAACTGCCGAAAATTGGAAAACATCGTTTAAGTTTTGTTTAAACGAGCCTTTCTCTGCAGCTACTGAAGGAAATGCGCTGGAAATCCTGTCAGAGGTGGTCATTTACCTGTCATTTGGTGCTCTATTAAGTTTTTCAGGCTGAGGCCAAAACCACCCCTATTGCATACCCTCAAAGTTAAACATCCCTCGTGCCGAGAAAAATGGTGCGATTGCAACATTTCTGGAAGGAGCACCTTGGTTTTGTGCCCAAAAAGGTCCTGTAAATGATGGAAAAAAATCTCAATTTTAAACCCCTTTTAGAGGGTTTTTGCATTTAGGCCCCTTGCGATTTTCCTCCTTAAAACATCACACACGGGAAAAAATTAACGGGTACCTTTCTACCGCGAATCTCGCTGACTGCTGAACAAACTTGCGCCACCCCACCTTCGAGGAGACCTACCCTGTCGCGTTAGTACCCTTATGGTGAGGTACCGGAAAAAGAGGGTTGAAGATGATTTTGAGCTGTGGTCAGGAAGGATTGTCGTGTGGTGTGCTTTTTGAGATACGCGCCAAAATCTCATCCTGTTTATAGAGCCACAACCTCCTTTAAAAGAGCTAAACAGTAAAACCACCCCCTTTTTAACCCCTCCTACAAGTGTACTTTGTGGGCAAAATGTTTGGAAACTCGGGTCAAAGCAAACTTTTAAAGAACCTTTTTGGGCACAAAACCAAGGTGCTCCTTCCAGAAATGTTGCAACCGTACCATTTTTCTGAGCGAAGAAGGTGTTTAAATTTGAGGGTATACAGTAGGGGTGGTTTTGGCCTCTGCCTGAAAAACTTAACAGAGCACCAAATGACAGGTAAAGGACCACCTCTGACAGGATTTTCAGCGCATTTCCTTCAGTAGCTGCAGAGAAAGGCTCGTTTAAACAAAACTTATACAACATTTTCCAATTTTCGGCAGTTGAAGGGTTGCCACCCCTGAGATCCAGTCGGAATCGACCAGACGCACTTCACATTGTAAACTTGAGACCTGTTTACACTCTCTCAGGAAATTTCAAGTCGATTGGGCCACTTTTTCGATTTCAAATCGCTTTTTGAATAAGTGATGCTTTAATTGTGTCCACGAGTGTATTATACGTTCGTTACATTACGATTACGTGCCTTGACAGAATCGGATTTTACTTAGTGTAATGATTCTAAGTCATGGAATGTTCGGTATTATGGAAAATGATCATGACCGTTATTTATAAAAAAACCTATTGATATGCATAAAGTGTGTTTGTCTAGTCTAGCAGGAATTCAGGTACAAAAATGGGATACGTTCATAGTAATTATATGACTTCGGAAACAAATGATCAATTGATACATGGGGATTTATTATGTTTGAGGTATATTTTACTGATTTTTACATGTGTTTTAATAGTATGTTCCAATTGAGTTTTATGTGTATTACCTGACTCAGTAATATGTCGTGTGTAGTACAAGTGAGTATTGAAGTGCGTTTGTCTAGATTATTATTGGATTTTATTTAATGGATGAGAACGAAATGTAGGATTGCATGTCGTATAAAAGTTTAGGGAAGAATTAATATCGGCTATTATTTGACTGACATGAATATACTGGAGATAATACCGTATGTAGCATGTGTCAGCCATTGATATTTGGTATAAGAGGAATAGTTTTTGGTTGTGGTAAGTTATATGATTGAAATGTGTAGTTTATGTATTCGTGAGGTATGGTTACCCGATTTAACGTTGGAAGTATGTGATGATATTTACTTAACGAAAGTAGCGAATAGTTTACTATGTGACCTGCCTGGGTTAGATAATGAATGATGGGATAATATTGAAATGTATATTATGTATGGATGATAAAATGCTTTAAGAAGAATAGTTCTTTTGATGCATACATATCTAAAATGATAAGCTGATTGTAGTTTTGACCTATCTTGAGTAGGTAGTGTGAAAAACGAATATTTCCAGTGATGCTAGGTAGGATATATAGTAAATAATATTTGACTGATAGTCCTAGATGCGGTTACATAAAAGATTGAAGACGAAGCTAAAGATAAGTAGTGTGGCTATGTGTGCTGATAACTGCATGAAAGGTATGTTAGTTCGACAGAAACTTAATTATAGATGTGTTCCTTAACGGTTCGTATTTTTTTTATTGTTTGTCATGTCAAAAACGTAACAAGAGTTAAAGGTGAATATGTAGGTAATAAAAATAATTATGAATAACAATGATATTTATAAAGTAGAAGGTAAGTTATAAACAAAAGTGTTGAACTTGTGACTAAGAAAAGACTTCGTAGGAGGAAAATGTCTTATGCTGTATGAAATATAACGGTTTTCGTATCAGTGGTGTAAGTGTGCGACCATCGTCGTAACACAGATAAGTCTTTTGTTGAATATGAAGACAAGTTAGTTAGAAATACAAGTTTGGATTTCTAGTGTTGGCAAAAGACTGAGCCCAATGTATGGGATTGGGCAGAAAGTTTGGATCAGTTTATCGTTTGTACCCGACCATGAATCATGTTAAGCTTAACTGTTTACATTATGTTAAACATGCTTTTTACCAATAGGGATATTGGTTCGAACCTCCATGGACTATTCAGAAAAAAATGCACGCTACTTGTTAAGAATTTAAAAAGATTTTCAACAGTGTATGTATTTTTCAAATCCAAACGGCCGTTTGTAAAATAAAGACTTGTAAAGTCAGAAAGTTGTAAGTTTTAATATTCTCCACTACATACATTTAACTAGCAGGCCAGAGCTCCGTGACTGTCTCGACACTTTCACGTCACCCCCCCTCCCCCAACGCACCAAGCACACCCTTCCGAAGTCAACCTGACAACTTACTGGCCAGAGGTACACAGTAATCAGTCTCTGTCTGTCTCTCCAGCACATACGCTTCCAGCAACCTCCAAGCGAATGAAGTAAATGTATTTTAATTTGGTCGATCTGAAATGATTAGTAAAAACTGTGATATTATTGAACATAAACAAATTTGTGTTAATCTCTTTTAAAAATATTATTTCTTCGCAATTTTTACCTTGACAAATTAAATTGGAATCTTATACTAGGACTTTGAATAAACAGAAAATATGTTTCATTCATACAATGGACTTATTTTACAAAGCTTGGATTAGTTACACAAAATACACAAACCGTTATTTAAAACATGTAGTAGTGGTTTTATTTAGTATTCGGTCTTAACCACATGTGAAGACAAACAATTATCAGCATTATAAATTCGAAATAACTGGTGTTTACCTATACAAATATTTTGAAAGGTTACAAATATTATTTCATCTTAGGAAAATAATTATGAAAATAATTACATTTTTTCTTATTTACACGACGCCATACAACAGACTTTAAATAAGTGTTATTTTACAGGTAACCATTTGATAATAAAATATTTCTTTTGGTAAAATAATAAGGATATTTAAATTTATTTTCCTGTATATACACACACATGAATTTCAATACATGTGTGTCTCCGCCAAATACCTCTCTGAACTATTTTCGTGATAAGTTGGGATGATGATGTTTTAAGTAAATTGAAAGCTACAGAGTCTTTCTAGTTCAATATAAATTTTTACACATACCACGGGTCATCGTAAAACCAAAGTCTCAATGCTTCCGAGTTATGGTGAGCACAATTTTTTTTCTCTGTGTAGTGAAGTTTATCAGTGTTCATATTAACAAGTTTACAGAATGTAGGGCACATAAACTTCTTATGCACATCAATAGCTTTAAATGCTGTTCGGGCAAACTTTACGTTACAGTTGCTTTTGACCATTTCCGATAAAAACACTGGGCAATCTTCATTTAAGTTTTAACCCAAGAAATCGAGTATTTGGGTGAATTAAAAGCTACCTGTGTCCATGTTTCTGGTACGTTTGCACATGATACATTTGTTTCGTGGGACGGTTCAGATGATCCCAAGGGCTCGAAGGAGATAACTTTTGCTGTAATGGCATCGTCACTGTGCGATAATGACACCTGCTTGATGGTGAATGTGTCTTGCAAACGAAAGCCTTGGATTTTACAGTACATGTTACTGCAATCAATTTTCTTGGGAAAAACGACACTTCTCGGTCTCGCAGGTAGGCTTCTTTGGAGTTCTGCTGTCAGTAGATGTGATGTTGACTATAGTGGCTGAAGTGCTGGTCGTTAACGAGCGACGGTGCGCCTTGCACCAACTCCTTCATTGTAATGTGTCCGGAAGCGAACGGCAGCCCTGGAAACACTCCTTGCATGGAAAACAGTCGAGAATGTCCTCATCTTCTTTTAGATGATCTGGCAGGTACTTGTACACTGATGTGTACCTCGTGCGGTGTGTAGACGAGAAGAAACTCTTTGGGCAAATACGGTAGCTCGTTTTCTCTGTCTATCAATGTTAAAGACTTATACCTTCCGTATGCCACTATAGCAGATAATATTATTTGTTGCCGGGATTCAAACCCACGACCTTATAAATGCCAGGCAGAAGCTCTAACCATTGACCCACAGTGGCAAGTTATGAATAAATGAGTTCCATGCAGTGGTAAGATATCAACTTTATAAGAGACAACGTTTGTATTTGATATCCAGGATTCATAGTGATTATTAATACCGCTTTTTTAAGAAGATAGTAAAATACACTTTAAAATTGTAGAAACATATTTTCATGAATTTATGGAAAGTTACGGCCAGACATCCGTAAACTAGCAATATTGACACATTTCCGTAAGCATAATATTACGAAAGCCACTTCCATAAAATTAAAGTAATTTTTCTGTAAATATGTTTATGAATTTACGGAATTTTTTAACAGTGTTGTTATTCAAACAGCTATGTCCGAGCACATTCCAGAAAGGGAAATCACAGAAAAATCAAACACATTTCCCCCTCACATCCGAGAGCTGATTACTCAGATAAAAGAGACTCCGTAGGCGTTAGTGGTGGCACAGAGAAAGGCGTATCAAATTACACATAAACGACCTACAATCGGTAATTACAGTGGAAGTTTCTCTCTGGCGCAGCAGCATCTGGGACTCTAAAATCGCGAAATTAAGCTCAAAAGATAACAGCATGAGGCAGATGACCAAAAACCTATTAAATAAGGCGGAAAAAATGCCACCCACTTACAGAAAGAATAACGTTATTGCCGGCACTCCTGCGGCAAAAGCACAAGCCTTTGCCGATGTCCTGGAACAGACATTCCAGCCAAATCAGGAGCGCTGCGATAGACCTTTCTCAGACCGAATATACCGTGAAATACCTACTAAATTAAGGCCCCCGACTGTCGTGGAGCCCGAACCAACGCAATCGCACGAAATTAGGCGCGCAATACAGCGAATGAAGCAACGAAAGGCGCCTGGAGCTGACGGCATACAGCCTGTAGTCCTCTAGAACCTACCTGAGGCGGCTCTAGAATATATCGCGGAAATAATCAATGCTATCTTAAAACTCGCACATCTTCCTGATATCTGAAAAAAAGCTATTTTCATCATATTTCCTAAACAGGAATGGACAAAAAATTACCACAGAACTATCGCCCTTTCAGTCTTCTAAATACATTATCCAAAGTTGCCGAATATATTATCCTACATAGGATTTCAAATCATATGGAAACAAACAATGTCTTACAAGACGAGCAATTTGGCTTCAGGTGGAAACGTTCTACCGCACATCAGTTGGTACGCATAACAGAATACATAAACACTGCTTTCAATTGGAGATATTATGTTGTCGTGTTTTTTTAGACACAGAAAAGCCCTTTGACCGATTGTTCCACGCAGGCCTACTTTATAAGCTATACAATATTAATATCCCAGACTGAAATATTAAATTAATCGCGTTATACTTATACCGAAGATCATTTGCCGTTTCGTACCAAAATTTGTTATCAGAGAGTAAAACTGTCAGAGCAGGCGTGCCTCAAGGCAGCCTATTAGGTCCAGTATTAATTAATATATACATAAACGACCTGCCGAAACCAGATCACCGACTTGTCCCGCTAGGATGCTATGTTTACGATACTATACTGTTTAGCAGATCGCACAGCCTAGAGCTAGCCACTGAAAGCCTGCATGCATATGCTTGCATATTTATGCCTACATATGCTTACATATGCTTACATACATGTATAAACATATATATGCTATCAAGTATGTGTAAATATATATAGGCTTCTTAAGTGCATTCCTTTCACGAGTATTTCTCCTTTTTTTGTCTGATGGAAAAAAAACTACTGTTTGGACGGAAATGAGAAAATAATATAGTCCTGGCAGGGGTTCGAACCCAGGACCATTAGGTCAAATTCTAAACTGAGCTACCGGGACAATCGCGTATGTCAAGTGTATTTAGTTGTGAATATAACAAGATATATTGTTTTTTTTAAATCACTTTGTTACTTACTAGTGTACACATGTGAGATTGAGCTGAGAGTAGTTTTGTCTGCTTATTTTAAATCAGCACAAACCGAACTTTTATTATATTATGACTGGTAGAATCGTTTGAGCATATAAAGGGATATGGGTGCTCGGGGCAGAAATAATAACAATAAATGTATCCTAGTACCATACATTGAGCGTTTTACTGACTACAGGATAGCAATATGGCACTGAGTATCGAAAAGGACATACAAAAAATTATTTACTCGCGCAGACGAGTTTTTTATGGGATGTTTAGTGATAATTAAACAAGTCAAACCATCAGCAGCTATCTACAAAAGAAACCGAGCTCACGTAACCGTACAAAGTGACTAGCCGTCCTATGTTCGCAGAACAGTTTATGTGATACGATAGCAACTTGTCTACAGCAGGATACAGCTGTACTCGGCTGTACTCCATGGTTATTAGCTTTTCGCATATGTGAGTTAGAACATCTTACACAGACGTAGCTAACTCTTGACGACGACATATTTTAATTAGATTTAAGGTAACTCGACCAATTAAGAAAATGTAATCTTACACTACTACGGGTTGGTGTGATACAATATTGACGAAGAAACTATGACTTATCATGATGAACGGTAACTAGTGAGTGAATGAGAGACTTTGGTCAACGCTCAACATCGTGTATGAAGCAACGTTGGAATGAAAGGGTGGGGGAAAATAGGAGATCTCTGAGAAACCCCACCGATTAACTGCTTCGTCCAGCACGATGTATGCATGTGAAAATCCGGGGTGGTGAATGTTATGACTGTTCGGCCACCATGGCCCCCTAACAACGACTAGCAGAATTATGTTTTGATTACAGCCTATCATCCGTGCTGTTAACGACATCGGCATCGTTGCTATCCAGCTTCAAGCTTGGTACATGAGAATCATCAAAGTAGCTAGTACACAATTAATGGTGGTATTTAAGCACTGTTTATGAAAAAAAAAGGAGCTCAGTTAGTCGATAGACGCGCTGTAAAGCAGATCGCCATCTTCATTTAAAGGTACTTATTGTGTAAAACTCTAACGTTAAGAAGATGGCATCGGAGATCGAAGACATGACCTCTTTATCAGTGGCTAACATTATGCCGGAAGTGTTCTCTGGAAATCATGTGCATACTTCTCTGAAACAGTGTTGCTACTGTGGGAATTAATTAAGTACACACTCGAATGCTCGTCGCCATGAGAAAATTCACTGCATGTTTAATGTTTCGTACAAGACTAACCTGTGTGATATCTGTGATGAAGTGTTAACTCGCAATGATATCTTGGCTAGACACAGGGAAATGTGCAATGGAAAGGTTTCTCGTTCATCGGGGAGTGAATGCAAGTACTGCGGTAAACTGTTCTCTCAAATCTGTGCTCTACGCATACACGAAGAAAGCAAGTTCGGTATCGCCTACAAGACTTACACATGTGATAACTGTAGTGCTGTATATGCGAATAAACAAGGAATAAACATTCACGTCAGAAACTGTACTTCGAAAATAATTTCAACATAGTTGCTGTAGAATATGATTATTGAGATATGGTCGTTTCGTATTTTTTCTTCATGACTGAAATAAAATCGTAACGTACCAGTCAAGAGACTCCTGGGTTGATAATTTATTTTCCTGGGTAATATTTAATTACTCTTGAGAAGAGTACTGACACTAGAGTGTTTTATATAGAGAAAAAAGTAAGCTGGAAGTTATTTTGTAATATTTATTTGAACTATACATACGTGAAAACTCGTTTGCATAAGACTACACTGTACATGATGGGATTATAACTTAAATACGAAAATGTCAAGCAAGCAGTGTTAAGAAGTAACGTGGGACTCGGTTATGAATTTTTAAAATAACGAAAATTTTACTGATAAATATGACTGCAACTGGTTTATTTAAATGTTACAAAATGTATAAGGTTTAAGCTTTAGGTTTGACAAAGGAAGTGGTGACTAGCTGATTTTTGTTTCATTCTTCTTCTTTGTCTTGGAATTTGTTCTTATGAAAGAGTCTTCCATGATTTGCAAGTGATAAGTATTACGAGTTCAGGTACAATGAGTGTACCTAAAATATTTTTTCACTAAAATGTAAATGATAGATGAACATAAAGTTTTTTGAGGTTACATTATCTTGATGTGAGAGTCCTGAAAACAAATGAAATCTGCATAATTATGAAATCTACATAGTTATGAAATGAAATGGTGCAGATAACTTTCGTCACAGAGCGCCATATATGAGAGCATCTGGCAAGCTGTAGTTTTTATAGAAAGCTACAGGCTCACTCTCGAAAGTAACGTCTCAAATAAACAAATGTAGTCTTGCTGTAAGTTAAAATAAAAAAAAATATTTAGCTTGGTTTATTCCTATTCTGTAAAGAATAATGGATTAAGTAAATAATTTTCTGAAAATCACAAGGGCTGCGTGGTCTGGAGTGCTGTACGTATGGTGCAATATGAGTGAGATGTTTTATGAAATATTAAGAATTAGCACTGACTTAATTGTATTGTAGCTGTCATGGGAATAAGGTAATGAGATATGATGGTATAAAGGGATGGAATTAGCTATTATTTTTATTGGGAATGTGTAAATTCAGTGTGGTTTAGTAGAACTGCATGCCTGTAATAGTAATTTGGATTAGATAGTGACAGGGATGTTTTTCATTGCTGGAATGGTATTTCTTTATTACTTATAACTTGAGCGGGGTGCGCGCATAGATATGATATCATGTACGATCATACACTGATTTGTGTAAGTGTGTGTGTGTGTGTTTGTGAATGTGCGTGATTATGTGATAACTTGTTCTCTTGAAGCGCTCGAGTGTGTGTGTGTGTGTAGATATGTTCGTGTATGAACTTGCTCTGCTGGTTAAGTACATGTGTGAAGTTATATTCGTGTATGAACTTGCTCTGCATGTGAGTTTGTGTTTGAGTACAATAAAAGTCTGTATGGTCGAGCTGATATAGAACTGAAGATATTATTGTTAGAAATTATTATCTTTGAAGTTTAGTAATGTGCATCTAGGTAAAGTATGGCGTATATACTAGTATATTTACGAAAATGTTAGATTTAGTAAACATGCTTTTCATTATTACTGTTATTTATAAAAACCAAGTGATATACATTAAGTGTGTTTGTCTAGACATGATAGGAATTCAGGTACAAAAATTGGATACATTTGTAATAATTATGTGCCTTCGGAAATAAATGATCAAATGTTACATGGAGAATGATTTGGTTTGAAGTATATGTCATTGACTTTTACATGAGTTTTAATAGTATGTTCCAATGGAGTTTTGTGTGTATTGCCTGACTGAGTAATATGACAGGTGTATTACAAGTGAGTAATGAAGGTGCGTTTGTCTAGATGAAAATTGAGTTTAGTTTGATGAATGAGAACGAAATGTAGGTTTGTACGTCTTAGAAAAGTTTAGCGAATAATTATTATCGGCTATGATTTGACTGATATGAATGTACTGAAGATGACAGCGTATGTATCATGTGCCAGCTATTGATGTTTGGTATAAGAGAGACGGCTTTTGATTGTGTTAAGTTATATTGAAAGGTGCAGTTTATATATTCATGTGGTATGGTTGTCGATTTAACATTGTAAATATGTGATGATATTTACTTAACGTAACGAATTGTTTACTATGTGACCTTCCTCGGTTATTTAATGAATGCTGATATAATATTGAAGTGTATGTTATGTATGGATGATAAAATGCTTTTAGAAGTATGGTTGTTTTGATGCATAAAAATCTAAAATGATAAGCTGATTGTAGCTTTGACCTATCTTGATAATTTAGTATGTCAACGAATATTACCTGTGTCGCTGGGTTATGGTGCTAGGTAGCGCATTACAGTAGGATAGATAATAAGTAATATTTGACTGATGGGTCTAGATGGTTACATAAAAGATTGAAGACGAAGCTATAGATACGTATTGTGGCTATGTGTAGGCCTACTGATAATTGTATGGAAGGTATGTTAGTTCGACAGAAACTTAATTATAGATGTTTTCTTTAACGCTTTGTATATTGTTTGCCATGTCCAAAAACGGAACAAGAGTTAAAGGTGAATATGTAGGTAATAAAATGAATTAAGAATAAAAACGATATTTATATAGTCGAAGGTAAGTTAAAAACAAAAGTGTTGAACTTGAGATCAAGAAAAGACTTCGCAGGAGGAAATTGCATTATGTTGTATGAAATATAACGGTTTCGTATTAGTGGTCTAAGTGTGCGACGATCGTCTTAACACAGACAAGACTTTTGTTGAATTTGAAGACAAGTTAGCTAGAAAGACAAATTTGGATATCTTGAGATGGCAAAAGACTGAGCCCAACATATGGGACAGGGCAGAAAGCTTTGATCAGTTTATCTTATGTGCCCGACCATGAGTCATGTTAAGCTTAATTTTTAGACTATATTAAACATGATTTTTACCAAGAGGGAAATTGGTTCGAACCTCCATGGGTGAATCAGAAAAAAATGCACGCTACTTGTTCAGAATTTAAAAAGAAATTCTACGTGCGCTTGTGTTTTTCAAAGCCAAGCAACCGTTTGTAAAATATAGACTTTTAAAGTCACAAAGTTATAACTTTCAATATTCTGCACTACAGATATTTAACTGGCTGGCCAGAGCTGTGTGTCTCGAGTCGACACGTCCACACCCGCCCGCACTTCCCCACTCCCTTCCTAAGCCTGACACCTTACTGGCCGTAGGTGTAGTGTGATCAGTCTGTCTCTCTCTTTCTTTCTCTCTTTGTCTGTCTCTCTAGCACAAGCTTCCAGCAGTCTCCACGCGAATAAAGTAAATGTATTTTAATTTGCTCGATCTGATTTAATTTAATTTTTGAATTTTGATGTTATTGAACATAATCTGATATACGTGTTAGTCTCTTTTAAAAATATTTTTTTTTTCGCAATTGTTAACTATGACGAATTAAATTACATAAAAAAATCGTGTTTTGGAAGCACTTTTGTAATTCATGGTGATTTGAAATATAATGGTCTCTTATATTAATGTGCAAGGTAAAAATGAATCATAGTTATGTTTAAATAGAAAAAATACTGAAGAATCTTCCTACATTTTTTGTTGTACCTCAATTAGTTTTATGAAAATTATGTTTTTGCCTGACTACGATATGTAGGGTAAAAAGGAGGGGTCGTGTATAGTTAAGACGAGCAAAATAGAAATATCTGTTCTGTATATTAGTAATACATTGTTGGTTAATGTAAGTAGGTTTATATAATTTTTTCACGTATGGAATCGTTAAGAATGGTCAGGGTCAGAGAGAGATTTTAGTTAGCGACCATCATCGAAGTCTTTAGCGCTGGAAGAATGGTTATGTTTTAGTCTGACTGTGAGATAGGAACTTGAAAGGAAATAAAGACGTATTAGAACTGTAATACATATGGAAGAAACTCTTAAATATATGAAATAATGAAATTGGTTTCAAATTTACATACTATGTACGAAAGCGAATGAAGAAAAGACCTGCAGCTTCACACGTAATCATTTCTACTCTCGCTTATTAGTATAATGTATTTTACATACACGTTGCGCATTGTATATGAGTCTGTTAATTGTGAAATATGATCGTCTATACTGGACGAGATCTTCATCTTGATTGATAAGAACTCTAACAACTGGAACCTAACCCTACGAAGAATGTTACATGCTACTGGCTGTACCGTAATACAGGTCACGATATTCTCCCTGGAAAGCAACAAGATTAGATGATGGAATGAACTTAGGAGAAAATTGAACCTGCTACGAATGATGTGTTAATGGTGAAGCCATCATTAACTTCTGTTTCGTATGTGAACAGTTCGGAATATTTGTCAATGACTTCAAGATACCCTTGTTGATTCTGTGACATGATTTACAGTACATGTTGACATGGTAGAGTAGGTGGTATGAGGCGAAAAACATGTATGAATAAGGACTGTTTGGTTTATGGGTGTTAGATGTGCGGGCGCGAGTTCAGGAGTATTAATACGTCTATCAGTCAATTAAGAATATGACGAGATGATTACGATGAACATGTTGAAAGTTGAGAAGCTAAAGCATCTACGGCTGTGCATATTACAGATATTTATAATAATATTGAAATGAAATCAGTAAGGACTTAACGTATATTTCATCATAGTATGAAAGAAAATTCGGTTCGATAACCTTGAGAAGAGTGGGAAAATCACTGAGTTAAGAAATAAAATGTATGGCTGGAGTGCTATTACACTAAAACGGTACCGTATTAAGACACACACATTGTAGGAAAGCGAACAGGACGAAGCACGTACCACTGTATGACATTTATTAAATTGAATGAATAAGAGAAGTTTGTGTCAGGTCATATGCGACGTAACTTACCTATGATCACAACTCACTTCGGAAATAAAAATAGAACAATATGTGTTGGATATTTCCTGTAACTAGTGGGGCTGGTAGCAGTGGATCAGAATTTTATCTACATCAGTGAATAAGTTATGACGCGATGTGAGCTCGTGTTGAACAACTTCGACTAGCACTGCGGTAGCTTTACCTCTGTTGGCGATATCTTCACCGGTGATAACTACCTACATGACAATGACTATGACGGTGTATGGGACATCCTTGACAAAACTGACAATATATGTGGTGGGTCAACGAAGCATGGATGAAGCTTCTGTTACGAAGCCTTAGTTTTGCACTGTGACAACACCAAGGTGATTAGAACACTAAAGTAAGGTTTTTTTGTTGCTTAATCATGCAATATATGGACTTGACTGTGATAGTTTTAAAGTCAAGACTAAATATATTTTCATGGTATGCAATGTTTGATTTACAAGTAGTTAATTATAACTTACATATAAATAAAATGAAATGACTTCGGGAAAAAGAGTTGTTTATTTAACTTGAGTGTTTGACGAGAATAAATATTACGATTTAAATACTTTTCTTCGTGTAAAAAGTAAAGATAGAATAAAAAATAGTACTATATGAAACTGAAGTAGCTGTTCTGATATGGAAGCAGGCCAGTGATACAAGATTGGATGATGGTATTTGGATGGCTGCGAGATGTCGTGTTTATGTAACTGCTCGCTACGTATAGAGAAAGTCATATATGCGTATGTGTATTGTAGAAGAGTGTAATGAACAGTTCGGACAGGCTCTGACAGGACTGTTGGAGAGTGCTGGTAGAGCTGTGAGGGTGTTATTCGATGGTCGGTGCGAGGGCGTAGAGGTGGCGTGATTAGCATAAGTAGTATGAATAAGAAATTGTACGCCTGTTTCTTCGATGGGGTGGTGTATGCTATGTTTGAAAGTAGACGATGAGTATTGCATATGTAACTGTCCTGGTAAATATGTTATTTTCAAAACGAATGATTGATTTTATCGGAAATTGAAGGAAATGTAGCTAATTTGGTAGGAGTGTGAATGTAGACAACGAATTTCTGTAGGAAATAAAGTCCTTGTAAGTATAATAAAAAAATTTATCAAAAAGTTTTTTAATAATTGATTGATTTTATTGGGAATTGATCAGATATAGCTAAGAGATAAGTCATGTTTAAGTAGTATTCATTAATGGTATTCAAATAAAGTTTTGAAATTATAATTACATTGTTAAAAAAACGATAATTTTAAAATTGATTATCAATACGTAGTCTCAATCGATGGTTGTTACTACTTACGGTCATCTAGCTGCTACGTGAAGACACTGGTGACATGCTGTGTAGTGAGAATTATAAAGGAAATAATGTTTAGTCGATGTGTAAGAAAGTGGTAGTAAAGTTGGGAGAGGGGGGTGGAGGGGGTGTAGTAGTTTGAGCGGGTTATAACACGAGTGTCGGTGAGAGGGAAAAGTAGGGGAAGGAGGGGGGAATTCATCACGTGACTAACAGCCAATTAAAAATTAAAGGAATGGGTAGTGGAAGGGGGAGGGGGGATAAATAAATATAGACATGTAAAAAGTGGTGGGGGACGTCATTGTGTCGATGGAGCTCGTCCGGGTAAGACGTGTCGGTAATTGATTTAATTAAATAATTTTATATACAAGTTTTTTTATTAAATATTTCTTATTAAATAGTTTTTTATTAAAATTGTATTTATTAAATATTTGTGGGGTTATAATAGAATGAGAAATCGAAAAAATTTCGGAAGAAACACCAAGATGGTGGCCGGAAACAAGATGGCGTCCGGAAAGAAGATGGAGGTAACTTTTTTTTCGGAATTTTTCGGAATTTTTTTTTAATTTTTTAAATTTTTGCATTTTTTCAATTTTTTTAAAATTTTGGACGATTTTGGTAATTTAACACTCAAGGTCAAGGTCACGGTTGAAGGTCAAGGTCATCCAACATGGCGGCCGGGGCCGTGACGTCACAACATGGCGGGGGACTCCACACTCGGCCGGGCTCCACCCTCCGGCTCCATGTGCCGGAAGGAACTAAATCTATCTACTAACGTACTTAATGGACTAATAGAATATTACACGAATTGGCGCATTAAAATCAATTTTGGCAAATGCGAAGCCATTGTTTTTACTAGACGTATGTTGCCACACTTAAAACAGAGAACCGCGATAACCCTTTTTGGCGAAAACATCCCCTATAAAGAGGTAGTTAAATACTTGGGAGTGCACATGGACAGGAAGCTAACCGGGAAAGCCTACATAGAGGCCAAATGTGCCAGTGTTTATGCCAGGCTTGCCGCACTTTGTATCCTGTACTTAACAGGAGAAGCGAAATATCGCAAAATAATGCAGTTCTTTTCTATTCAATGCTAATGCGCCCTATTTTAAATTGTGCTACGCCCACCTGGGCCCATGCAGCCAAAATACACATCAGGCTACTTCAAGAATTTCAAAAGAAATGTCTGAGAATTACATCAGATGCGCCCAGATACTGCCCTGTAACTAGCCTCCACGAGGAACTAAAAAAGGATACCTTAAATAACCACTTCGTCAAAATTACTCAGAACTTATACGCGGAATGCACCAGAAGTACTAGCCCAAAAATATTCAGTCTTAGTAATTACGACCCAATTGAGGTCCAAAAATACAAGCGACTAAAAAGCATCCTAGCTCATCGCCCCGCCTTAAAATACTGATAATACATAAATAAATGCCGCGAAACTGAGCAACAGCTCAACACACTTAACTCACTAAATTAAATTTAATAAAAACCACCATATATGTTAATCTAACGCGACTAGGAATGTAGCTCTCGGTGCGCATATACAGAGTGTTTGCATTGCGATTACAGTCTGGTTTGCTGGGAATCGGCGTTGGTCTTTCATGTAGGCTCGGTCCGCCCCAGATTAAGCCACGACTATGTTGGATCGTCACCCGCGTTTAGAACGCTGCACTCGGTGCGACAAAACTGAGTGCAGCGTCGTGACTTCGGTCTGGTGTACTGGGTGACACTGGCCTATGTGAGGCCGAGGTGCGCCCACGTGCTGCCAGGCTGCGTAGCTCGAAATAAATATTAATTCAAGGAATTAAGGGTGAGAATTCTCTTATCTTGTACTTGGAATACTAACCCTTTTTTTCTGTGTTCCAAGGAGATGGTTGGCATCTGCGGGCGGGTGGCTCAGTTCTATCACCCGCCACCATGGCCGTATGACTACGATACGACCCTGGTTATATCCCAGTAGAGGCTCGACTTATTTCATTTCACCGTGCATTTAAGTCACACCAAGTCGATCTTCGCTAACTAACTATTGTCCTACTATCTCCTGCCCTTGCTCCTATAAAGGAATTAATTTATCCTCCGCGCCTGTCGTACAGATTTAGCCAACACTCTCACCGCTTTGTTGGTTTGCAGTACCCTACCATCTAGACCCTTCCTCTTTCGTGTTGTGCATGCGACCATTCTACAGGTTAAAACCCGACCTAAGGCGTATAGGGCTTGCCCTGAGACGCATCCTATCCTCCACTCGGCCTAGATACTAACATGCATGCCGGAGAGCCCACAGAATTGTGCAGGGGATCACGTTGGCGTAGCGGGATTTGGGGGCTCGCCAAAAAAATAAAATCTATAAATAAAAACAAAATGGTCGGTGGAGCGGATGAGGGTCGCGAGGATTCAAGACAACTGATAGTAACAAATATTGCAGCTGGATAGACCAACAAACTAGGTTGTCAAATACCAGTGATGCTGGAATCATAATAACGCGCAGGACGCAACGCGAAAAAAATAACTATATCAACCAATCAGCGTCGAGGCGGACGCGTTGACGTCACGGAAGCCTCGACGCAGGTTGGCTGGCACGGTATTTTATTCGTGTAGTGCCCTTCGTGTCGCGTTTGTTGCGTTATTGTGATCACAGCATGAGATACGTGTATGGTTCCGGCTCCCGGCTCCTGTTCTGGAAGGAACTGTACTACAATACTCAACACATTTGAACAATCTAATTTTAGTTCCTGACAAAAACAAGCAAGCTTACTAGAAAAATACTGGCAAAAATGTTTTTGTAACAACAGTGTAGTTGCTACTTATATTGAGATTGTTTCATAAAAAATTTACTTCCTCAAGCTTTTCTTACAACGAAATGTTTACATTAACTACTATAAAATGACTACAAAATGCTTGCAGCATGAAACAGTTAATTTTTTCACTTGCAAAGTGACGTAAAAAACCACAGGAACTTCTTCGTCAAGCAAAAAGTATGTATGGATACAAATTTAATGCGCAGCGTAAGATCGAAGTATCATATTTCGTAAAAAATATCACCCAGTATCAAGAAAGTTTACCTGAGTTATGTAGTACGAAGGTAATATTACAAAAAAATTCTCTAAACCGAAGAGAGTGTACGGGAGCAAGGTTTACGTAAAATTTCACATGGAAAACATTTTCCTTAGAGTTTTAAAGACTTTTCAAATAAAAAAAAACCTTTATACCTAAGGAAAGGTCAGAGAATAGCTTTATTTGATCAATAAATATGTATTGCATGCTTTACTTCCTTTTTACATATAAAATTAAATACTCAACAACAATTTGAATTGTATCAAAACTGTGGAAGACAAATTACCTTAATATTATTAAATTTAAAGAAATGAAATTTTTAAGTCTCTTTACAGGGTAGCATTAGCCTACTCCCACTGGGATTCACTTTACTGTAAAACAGAAACTACATTTTTTCTCTTTTTTCACAAGTTACCAAAATTATCTTACTCCGTCCTGAATGACTCATGCGCTTTAAACAAAGTATCGCCTTTTAAGTAGCATAGCACATTAAAATACAGAACATGTAACATATTTACAATTAAAAAGAAATATAACTTATGTTATTCTTAACGTACGAATAGTAAATTTTCTTGGATGATGAAGAATGATGTTTGCACTACAATTACTAGATAAACTCTGAACTTTGTGGTCTAATAATATATTTTAACATTTTAGTTTAACGTGTCTCAGAGTTAAAGTGCAGTTTATCATACATTGAACTTATGATACGTTTAGGTAAACGAATCGATTATTTCTGATCTGATAGAAGATAATTAGCGTATAGTCTAATCGCCCAAATTTTCAAAACGTAGCGCATCCCGTCTTGTATTTATATTTCCGTCGTTTCTTATTGCGAAATCGACTTACTTTGTCCCGACAGTGTCTGGCTCTGTATTTGAGCACCACTAGTACATAAAAATACGACACTTCATCACTCCAGCCTAGCTGGAGAGGAGATTCACTCCCTCACCGATTACACAAACAAGTAATACATTAACTCTCACAATAACCAACCTCGACGAGCCTTAAATACGGGTCCGGAGTCCAGATAAAAGAGTTAACGGGCGTCCCGCCGTCGGTTTAAATGATTTGCAACTAGTCTGTCGGCGTGCGTTTGATTTTACTAACACCCAGCGAGTTACGGATGCTTCGGCTTCCGGTCTCGCGACAGCACGGCCTCCTGAGGCATATGAGGAATCGGCGCCTTCTTATATTCTGAAGAAACTTGATTCCACATAGGCTACATTAGCGGCAATTCGTTAAGCTGTCATGCCGTCCTCCATACTGTGATCGGTAGCGTGCCGGCCCTCGGTGCAACCTAGCGAGGTGGCACAACGGTAACAATTTAGACTCTCATTCCAGGCGAATGCTGGGATTGTTCCTTAACAAAGACCATGGCCGACTCCTCTCCCAGCTCCTGTCATTGTACCAAGTTGTGTGTGACCGTCTCTAATTAAAATAAGGGAGATATCCAAGTGCCAAGGTATCGCACCCCAAATGCAGAGTTTGTTAATGGGAACTAGTAGGCAATCTGCATACAGGTATGACAAGGAATTAGGCTCTACGATGGAGGAGCGCCAGGATGAGAAGGTAGTGAAAAACAGGAGATCACCGAGAAAACCCACCGGCCAGGGACTTCGTCCGGCACGATTCTTACATGTGAAAATCAGTAGGCTGAACCCGCGGGGGATCGAACCCCGCCTTGGTAAAAGGCGAGTAGCCTGACCACTCGGCCGCCGCTGCCCCAAACTGTATCTATTGACCTCGCTGTCGACGAGACGTAAATCCCATTTACCTAACCTACGGTACGTGAAGTCCTGGATTCGATTCCCAGCACGGGCATGGATGTTTGTGTCGTTCACAAAGGTTTGGATCATTTATAAGTCGTACCGTTCTAAGCCTTATGGCATAAAACTAGAGGACGTAAACAAGCCCTATAAAAATAATTGCATGTCTTCAGTCTATGGCTCGTACAGAATTTTCATAGTTTCCTGGTTCTTACTCGTGCTGCAATATATTTCCATAGCAACACTACTTCGTTTTTTAATTTCTAAATGTCACAGTTTTAAATAACAACTGTCTTACATGTTTTATAAATAAAATACAAGTATGATATTGGCATTTTTTAATAGCATACGAAATATTTTTACATCGTAACTGGCTTGTTTTGTTTGGTTTATAGTAATTCTTATCAACACACATAAAAAGGACTGTCAAGAAATTTTATACGTATACTTAATTTCGAAAATAGTGTTATATTTCTAGCAGAACAGTACGAAATTAAGTGAAAAACCATAAAGTACTTTGAAATATGTGAGTTCATAATTATCGTAATCTATTGTAATTATTTCGCTGGAATTAGCAATACAAACGTACATAATAATGTTTTAATGAACACTGCAAAATATTACATTTGTCATAAAATATAGGTTACTTTGTTTTGTCTTAAAAATTGAGTAAAATTAGTCTTGATTCTGTTAGATTAAATACTACAATCGTAGAACTATCTTTATGGCAAAGAAGAACAAAAATGCTTTTTACATGGAAATGAAGAAATGTTTAGTTTTGCAATGATATAGAACCTACTCATTTTCCTTTTAAAAATAAACTGTAATAATTAAAACAACTTATTCCCGCACACGATTCGAGTTTGTTATTTTGTACTTCACATTCTAATGTACTGTTTAAGACGCTCGCCACACAATGCTACACCTACTGTAAAATGTGTAAAATCATACATCAAAATAGCCATGGTTTTGTATTGCTACAACACAAATGTTACTATAAAAAGATTAAAAGACAAACATGTTCAGGTTTATTTACAGTTACGTATATGGTAAACTACAAAGTTTCAAGTCTGAGTACGAATAGAGCAGTATAATATCAGGTCTCACCTGATTTGAATGCCAATTACAACATCGTTATATAAGTTGTTGGGTTTCTAAACCTGCATACGTCCAAACGAGCAAACTTTTAAGCGGTGTAAAGGTTCATACTAAACATTTTGTTCAGTGTACACCCAGCTGTTTCATCTTCATGCTACACTGAACTTTTTGCTCTGGGTCGTCGTTCTACATTGTGGACACCCCAGCAGTCAACAAATTTATCCCTTCATATCAACACCAGAATGTTGCCACTCTACGTGTGCTGCTTGTGTTAGTTACTAATGCATCTGCTTTTCGGGAACTCTCATTTATCATATTTTGGAAGGTCGTCAAAACCTCATCACATCCTAGTCCCTCTTAAAGTTGAAAAGTACACATTGTCATGTATTGACAATCGGCCAGCAGTGCACGACGTCAAAATTATTCCCTGGTCAGTTTAGCTAAAGGAGCCTTTCAGTGCAGTTGAAAGATGCTTTCATAACTCTTTGAAAAATCAGCGTAAAATAAATACTGTGCATAACTTTCAAATTACCATACATAACTCAAGCAACTGGTTTCGTTAAATTGTTTTAATGATCTCGCCAGATATTTTTGAATGTCTGTACGATTGCTGTTATGCCCAGTAGAAAAGGGGGATAGTGTTTCCTGGTGTTTTTATGGTGGCCATTCGACCTGTAGATTGCTTACCATAAAGATTTTAAAATGTTTTCGAGAAAAGTGTTTTGTAACATGACGTTTTATCTGATTAAAGAAAACATAACGTCTAGACAGTAGTAATATTTGACATACATGTCATAACATGCGAAATGCTTGTAGTAATTGATGGCCGGAACGTACGCGTGCCTGTTTATCGAAATGTTTTTAAAATTATTCCTTCCAAACGTAACATTTATAAGTAAATAAAATAAAACTTACGTGATAAACGAGCAATTTTGGAAAATGCGCTTTTTTTTACTAATTCATGTTATATTAAACATATATTGTTTCGCGCCAAGTCGGCATATTTACTTTCCATCGGTGACTATAGTTACTTGAGGTGCAGTGCTATTTTATCTGCTAATACAATTTGCATTGCCAAAAAGTCTAAGCATTAAATATGTCACAGCTTTTACAAAATAATTGTGCACAATATTCAGGCTTAACAAAGTATTCTTCTTACGAGAACCAAATGCATTTTGGCTGTCTTATGTTTTAAAATATTAAAAGAAAATTCGGGGGCTATATTAAAATGTGTTAAGTTTAATGCTATAATGCTAAGCTCTATTTGTATTGTTGTTTTTTTATCTATCATTTTGAAAATATCAGCGATCACATGAAAGCATGTTACTATTTCTTAAGTTTGAATAGTTACCTGTCTTTAGAAGAAGACGTTCACACTCAATAAAGTGAATTCTTCTGATTCGTGTCTGTTATCTTTTTGGAATTGAAGCAATGAATGAACTAAGGGTCATAAATTAATATCATGAATACTTACCCTACGTTCAGTGCGTCGCCCCGTGACAAGTAAGGGAGTGAGGGCGTTGCTATGACAACATTTTTCGTCCAATAAACAACGCGGTTTAGGAGAACGAGGCAGAAGCATCGATGGAATACAACCCTTCCCGAGGAATGGTTGCCATGACAACTTGCTGATATAAATGCTACCCTCACATTCCATTTCTCTCTCTTCCTTGCTTCACTTATTGTCAATTTCAGCGCCTCCCTTTCAAACCCCTCTGCCAAATTCACCATTCATCATTCACTTTCTCTCTCCTGCATTTTCTCTCTCTCTCTCTCTCTCTCTCTCTCTATATATATATATATATATATATATATATATATATATATATATATATATATAGTGTTACAAGAAAGTATTAACTTAAGTATAATCCTTAGATTAGCTGGTAAATAACTGAAACGGTTAAAAATTAAGCATTGTTAAACTATATAACTATATAGAGAAGAATGTAAATATTAAAATAAAAATGCATACATATGAAATTCAAAACTTATATAAAAATTCTTATCGTGCAAGATACCTAATAAAAATTACCACAGCAAGACTGTATATTCAAATGATTAATGTTACAAAATTAAGAAAAAGACTTCGTCAGTGTAGTAAATTGTTTGAAAGAACATATTATAATTTCGTATACAGCTAATAATAATGACATACAAATAGAAGTTCTCACAGAAATAAAAAACATAAAATGTTTGATGAAATAGGCTATATAAATCTATTTGATCCATATCCATATCGAAGATGTAAAAGTTTACAAATGTGTGAACAATTAGAAAGTTAATAAAAATGTAGTATTAACAATTAAAAAATACATTATTTAATATTTATGTTAATGCAATCTTAGTATGTCATTAAAGTATCAAAATTTATTTGAAGTTTATTATTAAAAATTGTCAGAATATAAAATTATTACCTACTAAATCTATTCTGAGCATGTAAGAAAAAATATATTTCGGAAACTTAAATGCTATCTTGTGAAGTATGAAATTTAGGATTTTCCTTATATGTGTAAAACTAAGTTTTCCTTAATAATTTTATTCGGTGAGTTTTAACACATTAAATCGTGAATTATCGAACAAAATAACGTTATAACCTCAATTGATATTTTGAGAGAAAGAAAATTATACGTTTTGTATTTACTCCGAAAAATTTTCTCGAAAGTCAAAAGTGTAATAAGCAATTTTTTTCACCTTAATTATTGACCTCAAAAATAGACATAAACGTGTATTCCATGTTGTAGGATAAGTAACACAGAATTATACAATTTCTTCAAAACGATTTTTAATTATAATATTCAAATTTTATCATTGACGAGGAGATCAATAACTCATTAAAAAAAGTAAACGAAAGGTGTCAGAATATTAGGGCTCGGTCAGCAGAAATTGTCATCGTCATATGCCAGATATTATTTTATTATTTTAGAAATAAATTGTGACTAAGCTTTACTGATATGCAATTTTTTTATCTGTCACAGTTTTAACCTCATGACTCGTGAACGTCGCAGTTGGCATTTTACGGTTTTTATGCATACTAATTTTGAGTATTTAATGATAAGCATGGACACACGACAACCGATTAATACCAAATATTTCATAATTAAATTCTTAAAGGACGTGTCAAAATTATTTTCTTATCACTTTGTTAGTAAAAGTTGAAAAAAAGTAATATAGTAGTTACAATACAAAAATTTTATCAATGCAATAAATTACAAATTTATCACAATGCGGTTTTAATTAAACAAGAATGAAAAAAGAACACATATGTACAAAAAAACTTATCTGTGAAGAATAATTTAATTTATTTTTTATATCATAATAGTTATATCTTAGGTGAACGCGATAAAGCAGACTAGTTTTCAACATCTATTAATAAAGAAAATTTGTAAAAAAAAATTACTTTTAATATTTTTAAATGATATTTCTGTTTAATAGGAAACCTAATTTTTTTTAAAGTAATTAATGGATCACAGTTACTTCGCGGAATTTTATTGAGGAAAGGCACATTATTTTCTAGCAATAGTGTTTAAAATACGTAATTTATCTAATGGTAACTAATTTTTGAAAGAAACTGTAAAGTTTAAAAATTACCACAAATTAACATAACTTACTACTTAGTAAGGAAAATTACAAATAATATTTAGGGTTATGTTTCATTCCTACTCTTAAATTTCAGAGCGGAAGCATTAATTTTGTGATTTTTTAGTAACGAAAGAACCTATTAATATATGTATTAGAATTTTTAATTTTATTTATTTATAAAGAGAGGTTGTCAAACCAATAAATACATCTGTTCGGAAGAATAATTTCATGAAACAAAGTGTCAATTACACAGCCGTACCTACTAGCAACTGAACTATAATATATTTTTAATGTAGATCACAAGAATGAATTAAGAGCGTCCAAGAGGAAAAAAAAACATAAATCTAAATTTGTGTGAAATTGTGTTAGTTTTGTAGATGTACATTCCCTCTTACGAAAAAAATTTATCTCAACGAGTTTTCCCATAATGGCACTTCAAAGTCAAAATTTCACGTTTATAGTTCTTATAAGCCGCAAAAACCATTGAACATAAATCAGTTTAAAAATTCACACTAAATCAACATATCACAGGCTACTTGCATTCTCAAATTTTGAATTTTTACATGTTTTATATAGATTTTTTTTAAACTGGAAACATATTATGTAATGGATTTAAAGAAAACATGTCAATCAGTAGCTTGTGACATGTAGTACAGTGTGAGTTTTTAAACGTATTTATTTTAATCATTTTTTGTGGCTTACATGAACTAAAAACGCGCAAATTTTTACTTCGAATTTTCACTATGGGAGAACTCGTTGAGCCAACTTTTTTCTTACAATACTAACACTGTTTCATTCAAATATAAAATTAATATTTTTCCCGACATGACACCCTTAACGCGTGTATGATGCGGCTATGACATATGGAACACGTGCATTATTTTTCTCAAAAACTTCCGTCTTTCTCTTTAAGTTCGGAATAATTTACTCACTATGTCTTACTCCGCAATGCGTTTGAACGCGGAAGAAACTGTGAAATTACCAGCCACAGTATGTGATGCTGTCATTAGTTTTTAAAGTAACCATACAGCATACAGAACGTTATTTTTACATTTTTCTCTTATTTACACGAAAATGAAAACAGTGCAATCCACGAAAGGTTTTTATATACAAATTTATTTTAAAACTCACTGTAATAAGTAATTATGAATTTACCGATGCCAAAATATCTTAGCTCAAAATAAATCTATTGAAGTCAAGAGGTTTGCTTTAGTATCAATAAATATTTTCGTTTAACGTTAGGTTTAAGAGCACTGATTTTGTGATTGGCAACTGAGTTAATTCCTTCTTTGTATTCTACCTCACATAACTATTTCAGCCCTTGAAATCTTTTAAAGCTACTTAACGATTAAACATCTTATGGTCCGAACTGTTACAAGGTTATTTTAAACTAGCTTACTGATATACAGTTTTAAAACCGTCCAATCTGGATACTTTGATTGGAGGGGTAGCATTGACCAAATTAAGATATTTGTTTTGTGACAATTTTATGACGAAATTAATAAGTTTAGTAAATATTTAACCCATTAAATTTGATTAATTCAGATAAAGTATTTTCACCAATTGGCACCAAATTAAATATTATGTGTTGGTCAATGTTACACTTGCAGTCAAAGTATCCACATTCGACGGAACTGTCACATTGAATAAAAATTTAACTAGCCGATCAACAAGTGTTTTATCTAAAATATCTTTTCTACGTTGATGTGATTACTGTTTTAGTTGTCGTGATAACCGTTGCTTAGAGCTGTGTAATGTAGGCAACAGACAGACAAGCATACCATTTTAAATTACACAAACTGACTGGGAGGCTGGTCTCCCTAAGATGTGTGTTCGGAAGTGCTGGAGTATGTTCCTTGATGGTCGGTTGTGCTCGTGGTGCTCCGGTAGTTCAGTAGACTTCGTGTGTTTTTGAGAGCATGTTTATTTGTTTACATTCTAAATTATTTATTAATTTTCATCTTTACTTATCTGTTATTTACGTTCGTGTTCAATTTACAATTCACTTCCTTATTTATTTCTATTAAATATCAGCTGTACTCGCTTGCGCTTCAAAGTCCATTAATTTTTATTTTTTGCGTATCCCGTTTGCACTCTAACCTATTTTGCTCCTTACTTAAGTTCCATCGCAAACAGATGAATGGTATAGGAAAGCACATATGACGAACAAACAATTATTAATTTTTAAGTGATAGGTTTTATTTTTTATGTCAATTAATTTTTTTTTTTTTTTTTAAGTTTCTGAATTTATTTACTGTCATATTAATTTAATTTTCTTCTTGTGTACCTATTTTCCCAATTTTACTTTATGTTTTACTTATTTTCGTATACATTTTCTTATCTGTTTAACGATTTATTTATGTGTTAAATTTATTATTTCTTTATTTTCGTTTTCCCCATGTCTTCAGTCTTAGACGTTAATTTTTTATTTATTTTTAAATTTTTTTGTACAATATAATTTATGCCTTCAAGTTTTATTATTATTATTTTACCGTTAATGGTTTCCCACAGTAAAACTCCGCAAGCCACATTTTTTTCTTCAATGAATTAGTGTAAAAATACATTATTTTTCAAACATTTTGTAGCTACTCTGCTTGCTTGTAGTTCAGAAAACTTTCAGTCTTAATTTTGTGTTGTTATGCACTTAAATTATTTTTTAAATAAGTATATAATTAACTTAAGGTTGTTCAAGTGGGGAAAAAACATAATTTTATATTTGTATGAAATAGTGTTAGTTTTGTACACATTAGTTGAGAGTACACATACTTCTAACGGAAAAAAATTAGCTCATCTAGTTTTCCCGTAATGGCACTTCAAAATCAAAATTTGCGTATTTTTACTTCATACAAAACTTGAAAACCAGTAACATAATGAAATGGAAAAAAATCACATCAAAAGTACCTGTTACTGTCTATGGCTTGTAGCATATAAAACCCGTTAGGAAAAATGTTTATGTAAAATAAAAAATTTCAAAAATTAAAATTTTTTTGGTACTTTTAGAAATTTATTTTAAACACAAAAAATTTTATAATGGGTTTGTATATGTTTCAAGCCGTAGATGGTGACGTGTAGTTTTGATAAGATTTTTTCCATTTCATTATATTTACAGGTTTTCAAGTTTTGTATGAAGTAAAAATATGCAAATTTTGACTTTGAAGTGACATTACGGGAAAACTGGCTGAGCTATTTTTTTTCGTTAGAGGTTAATATACCCTTAAATAATGTCTACAAAACTAACACTATTTCATACAAATATAAAATTATGAATTTTTCCCCACTTGAACGCCCTTAAACTATCCAAACTCTCTCCAAGTTTGACTTCTTCGTCACTGCGGTTTATTTGACACTATGATTTAACAATTTTTGTTCCGAGAACACAATTTTTTTTCGCCAGGTGGTGGAAATAATATTGTTTTTGGTTTTCATTCTTGTAAATTTAAACATTCCTGTTGAAATATTTGAAAATATTGTATCTTGTAGTTTTAATTTTAAGCGAGTTACTGTTTTTTAAATTCTTATTCATTGCTTGGTATCCGAAGAAATATTGTCTAATTTCAGGTCTCTAAAATGTTTTTTCGACAAACTAGTAATATATTTTTCATCTAAATCACCCTTTGTTCTACTTGTGAAAAGGCAATGAATAATTATATACTTTATAGAACTTCATAATATTTTCAGTCATTTGCTAGCTTTGTTGCACGAGAGTATAAAAATTACTCGGTTCGTCAATAAAATCACGTACATTAAAATTTTTAATTCAGATAATAAAATGTTTACACCCATCAAATTGAACAGTATCCTTACCATAAACAACTTAACTCAAGTAGGATTTATCAGCGTATTATCATGTTGACACTAAAAATATCTCCAGCCTGCATACACAAGTAAAGTGTTAGTCCTAGCAAATACAATTTTCTATGCATTTGTTATTTGACGGATAATTTTCAAGAACAGAGCAAGGCCTTGGGAGAGATACACAGGAAAAGGGGTTAGGAGACATCCAGGACCTGCTTTAAGATTCACCCCAGCATTCGCCTAAGGTGATTTTCGAAAACACGGGAAAACCGAAATCAGGATCGCCTGAGGTGGGAATTGAACCCGAGTCCTCCCGAAAGCTAGGCGAGTAATTTACCACTGTTTTACCATGCTCGGTCAACTGCTCTATCACGCTCGGTATACTGTTCCACCACACTCATTCCACTAATCCACAGTGCTCAAACCCCTTCCCCACAATGCTTGATCTACTGCTCCATTTCTCTCAGTCCACTGCTCAACCATGCTCTGTCCACTCTTCATCCATGCTCGGTTCACTCCTCCACCATGCTCGGTTCACACCTTAACCATGCTCGATTCACTCCTCCGCCATGCTCTATTTAATGATCCAATGCGCTCAGTCCACTGCTCCATTGAGCTCGATCCAACACGCTAGGTCCACTGCTCCTCCATACATACACTGCTCCATGCATACACTGCTACATTCATACACTGCTCTTCCATACATACACACACAATAATCTGGACACACAGCCAACATTCTGGATATTATCTGTCTGGATACTATAAAAAATATCTTGTTGCTATCCATCTGCATCCTATACATTTTGATACATGATACATATCCAACAATCTAAGTACTGTCAAACAAACTTTGATCTTCTATCTGTATTCTCCATCTACGATATACACGTAATCCCATTGTAACGATGCAGAGATTAAAAATTTTTCTGTTTGTTTACTAAGTTTATTGGGCAGTAGTTGGTTAAGGATATTAGTGGACTGAATATATGGGCATTTTTGCACAGTAGTATAGAGATAAGTATGCCGCGAGCTTGACGCTATGAGAGGCAGACGTGTAGAATTATTTATTGCAATGTCAGGTACGATAGCATCATTGGAGTGTTGGAGTGAGATAGTGTGGGAACAGAATGAGTGAGCTCGGGGATTTACTGTGACTTTGAGAGCCGTGATTGGTCGAGAAAATTACGTGTTACTCGGGAGAGTCCCTGAGTACATGAGGTTTGTGAGAGGATCAGGCAGAACAATAGTAACTTTTGAGGTGAGTAGATAGGTTATGTTCCTCCGAGCACAAGAGGCTGGAGGCTTCAGATTCTCGGATTCGCGCCCTTCATCTTGGATCACGTCATCGCCGCCATCTTGTTTCTGGCCGCCATCTTGTTTCCAGTAGCCACCTTGTTTCCGGTAGACATCTTGGATTTTCATTTCCTCCTGCTCTCTCATTCCACACATAACTTTTCTTGCTCCCTCATTCCACTCGTAATTTGTCCTGCTCCCTCATTCCACTCGTAATTTTTCCTGCTCCCTCATTCCACTCCTAATTTTTCCTGCTCTATCATTCTACCCAATTGCCTGCTGTAGGCAGCCATATTATGTGTATTATTTCCAGCTGCCATCTTGGAATCATCCCCCTCCCACCACCACCCCCACCATATTTAATTTTTTAAAATTCCCACCAATTTTCAACACTCATTTGTTTACATGTTTTGGAGGCCGCCATATTTAATTTTTTAAATTCCCACCAATTTTCACCAGTCATTTGTTTACATGTTCTAGAGGCCTACCATATTTAATTTTTAAAATTCCCCACCAAAATAATATATTATTATATTTAGTTCTAGGAATGACCACCAGAGGCACTACTTTGAGGCACCATTTTTGTTTTCTTATATACTCACTTGAATCGACTCCACCAGTATACATATGTGCTAAAGGGCGGTGGGTAAAGTACTGTAAGTGGGACTCTCGCTCGTATCACCAATATTTTTTTCATGCTTACCTTCAGACATCTAGATTGTCAAGTCTTGACAAGTATTATACACAGAGCTCTTTCACCACCATCATTCATATTAATTTAATTTTTTTAAAAACCTTTTATAGTAATGCAATAGTGTAGCATGTAAATACTGATTGGGTGTACAAGGACTGATGCATCTGATGCTCTTTAAGAAAAGTTATGACAGGCGAATAATGTCTCTCAACTCACACAATAAGTTTAAAAAATAATACATTTATTAATAAAACACTATACACTATATACACAGTACACTATCATTCTTGAGACGACTAAGCAGGTCCTCGCCCCACCAATGTCTGGAGGAGAAGAGTTTAGTCCTGGAAGCGAGCAGTGGCGGAGTGGAGGATCTCCGCCATGACATGCTGAACCTGTAGCTGGTGCTGCAGCTCCAGGATTTCCTCATGCTGGCCCCGAACCTAGGCTCACAGCACACGGGGCTCTCGCCGCACTTCCTCCCCAGCAACGTCATCTTCCTTCTGCTCTTCTTGTTCACTACCGCTGTACACTTTGTCCAGGTCCCTGGTTCGTACGATGGATGAGCCCATTGTTGAACACAGATCGTACTCACTGTCTTCATCCTGAAGGGGCAGAACCTCAACCTTGGAGACATCGGTCATGGTAGTCCTGCAGCATTGTCCTCTTCATCGCTCCACAGCAGTGGTACAGATGGTATGCACTGGTGTAGCCGATCTACGAAGTGACGACCTGCTTCGGTCGCACCCAATAAGAATGAGTGGTGGTGCTGGAGTATATGCCTCCTTATAAGTTGAATTATATCATCAAATGATTCGACGTCTTCCTCTAACAAGGCACGAACACTTCCTGCTCACTCGACTAGACAATATGAACTGGTAGAGGTGTAAACACCCGCTAGCCTCCCTGCACGCATCCTCTCTTCGCACGTCGGACAGGTCTCTACACGCGGAGCATGACTTAACCAGGTCTGCGACCACACACGGGACAGTCCAGCGCCTCGCGAGGGAGAGATGACGAAACTGCTTGCCTTAGTCCGACCAGCTAATCGCCTCGAGTTTCAACACGCTCAGAGTACATGTGCGCAGTCATCACAGACTGCCTCCCAGGCACCCCAGTAGCAGTTTTATACCATTACCAATAAAAGAACTTTTGCTTTTAAATAATAACACAGAAATTTAGTTTAAACAATTATATTTATTTATTCCTTCATACATAAGAATTCACATTATTTATACATAATGTCTGATTGACGAATACAACTGTCGTGGCTTGCATCGAACTCCAGCCATCGCACAAGAAATTTATTTCCATTCTTCTACAATACCTTCTCGGCCAAATACATGTTTGGATACTTGGTAACTTGAATTTCTTCGCCGTAGAAACCTCTTCGAATAGCCGTGCCTTCCACGTCTTCTAGGTAGTAGGTCCTTGGTTCGTAGTGTCTTATCTTGGCCACTTTAAATATTTCTGTGCTCCAGTTTGGTGTGTAGCCTTTAGTAAATGTTCCCTTCACTCGTGATATCCTTACATAGTCTCCAACATTCACTTTATGCGTGTGCAGGTCTAGTTTCTTCTTATTTTTACAAACAGCGTGCAGTAAAGAGTTGTCCTTGACATCCACAGGCTTCATGTTCGTGGTCCGATGTACTTTATTCTTATAGTTCGAGACCAGACGAGATAAAATATCTATCCATCTGTAGTTTCCTTGAGCTGACAATTTTTTCCACATTTCATTCTTCAAAGTACGATTAAAGCGTTCCACAATACTAGTCTTAAGACCACTATGGGTTGAATAATGGTTTATTTTATATTTTGACATCTGTGCTAGAAAATTAAAATTGTACAATTCCTGGCCGAGGTCAGTGTGAAGGTTCATGCATGGGCCTTTATCTTGTAAAACAACATTCATTGCATTAGTTACGTCCCTGCCGCCCTTAGTTTTTATGGTCACAGCCCACGAATATTTAATGTAGCAGTCAAGAACAGCCAGAATGTACTTGTAAACTATGTACTTGCAAGCATAAGAAATAATTTCAACCGAGTCTGCTTGATACAAGTCCTTCAAAGCAAACACCCACACTATTCTCCGAGACCAGTTTCACCTTGCAGGCTTGTGAATCTCGCTAGCAGTCTTTTGAGGCCTTATTCTATGTATCTGTCTTCACATAATTCTTTGATGATGATAGATGTTTCATTTGTATGTGAATTATTTCTGGCCTGCTGAGAGGCAACTAGTATATGTCTGTCTACAATTTCGTTAACATCATTCCAGTAAACATATTCTGGAAGTCTCCCATCTTCCCTTTTCTTATGTAGATCGAGACCAGAACCTATGTATGACCCACACAACTATGTGCACTCTATGCAACCATCTCCTCACACAACTATGCATTCACCTCACGTTCCAAAAACCATCTCACACAACCATGCATTCTATATGTGCTCCACAACCACCTCCCCACACAACTATGCACTCTCCACACAAGACTAGGCACTCTCCACATATGTCTAGGAACCCATTTACTTATGCTGTACATGACTCCGCACACTCTCCGCACGCTCCGCACAAGTCTCCGCGTGCTCTTCCTCACTCTCCTCACATCTCCTCACATCTTCATATCCTCCACGCATGACTACACAAATTCTGCATGCTCCGACCTCCTTGAGAGCCACCATATTTCATTTATCATTAGTTCTGCTGTGTGGAAACTATGTTTAATTAATTTTACTCAAGTATGACTTACAAATTTTAGCTATCCTACATTTAACTTAAGATAATACTCATCTCCAGTCCACTCACATCAGACTTTTACAATAGCTTATAATTTTCATACCTTGGGTAGGATTTACATTATTTTTTATTCTGTGACTAAAGTATACTTCGCTTCCACTTATTATATATGAACATAAAATCACAGGACCCACATTGAACTAACCAGTTCCAGCCTACAATTACCTGAGGAAACCATCAAGAATGACCTAATTTGACATAATGCGATCCATCAACCAACCATATAACTTTCAGTATGGAGTTATTTATCATAGTTCCCATTTTTCTACATTAAATTTCACAACAGCACTATATTTTAATTTGTTATAGTAAATTATAATTCATTTACAGACATACATTATCAAACCACCATGCCACTCTATCATATATCTGGCAGTATTCATAACATAACTCAACTTCTCTGATCAGTTTCACCTTAACATGCCTTTACGTGCCTCAGAAACCATAAGCGATCCTACATCAACTAAAATTTAGGAACATTCAACCATATTACACAACCATAATTCAAGTATACACCAACCTAACTCTAGCAGTCATATAGTTCAAACGTTAAATATCACGAAACATACCAACCACCCCATTTATTGTACTTTCATTACAGATATATTACCAGACAGGGCAAGAAGGTAAGATACCATTCAATATCCACAAGAACAGGGTAGCAGTCAACTTCTGCAGCTATAGTCTACATAAAGAGACCAACAAAATTGTCAGCTAACAACTGAGCTAACTACTCCCTACCACTGAAACAACTATATAAACCATAATTTTACTCTTCACATCAGAACTCCTAGTATACATATACATACCACCCAATATATTTACCTTAAGAACACAACTACAAAGAGTAAAAGCAAATAAAAAATATACAACCAAACTACATACATATAATCTATCACTAAAACAAAACTTACATACAGTAATGAAACCCCTAAGGAATTTTATACCTCAGACCAAAATTCCGCCGTGAAGCATAAGCCATACATAAAAAAAATTATAATTTCAAAACCGAACACCATTGTAATAAAAATAAACTCATTAACCCCAAAATGAACTACAGGCACAAACATTCAAAATACAAGCAATGTAAAACCTGCAGAAGAACTTCTCCCTCTGCACTGCAAGAACAGTACATAGCACCGCAGGTACGGCACAAGCATAGTTCCCTCCACACACAACAATGCATGCATTTCCACAGGCACCACTATTATTTGTACTGCAGATACAATAATCATCTTCCCATCCATATCTTCCAACCACCAGAAGCATATACACTGAAGGCAAAGGAAATGTTCCTCACCCTATACACAAAACTCTACACCCCTGTAAACATATCAACATATGTACGCAGCTCCGCACATAGCTACACATCAGCTCCACAACTGTGTTCACATCTGTCTCTCCAGTTTATACATGCTCACTCTTCAACACGTCATGTTACCCCCTCCTCAGAGGCTACCCATGAGAAGCACATTTAATGCGATTTATAAGTAGTGGTGGTGAAACCAACGATATTTGACAAGCTGAGACTCTAGCCATGATGCTGTAATATAGCTCGCTGGACACGACTTCTCTCATGCTGACCCTTCAATAGAATGAAGGGTATGTACCTTTGCTGTGTCGAGGATTCTCCATAAATCCAAATGGGGACCAGTCCCTCTCTTGATGCTGGAGTCATTCTGAGATTAGACGTGATAAACTAGCTATCTCCTCCTCATCACCGTTGTCATCCTGTCTCTTACCTTATCCATCAGGGAAGACAGAGCCTTCTCGTCATCGTCGTCCTCCTCTCTTCCACCACAGGCACTAAAGGTGCCACGACAGGATGCTCTATTGTTGGCCTTTTTTGTGGGAGTCCTGTAGAAGACAGCAGGCCACTTAGCTGACTCAATAAATCCAACCATCGTTTCCTCATACTCATGTTCACAGGTGCGCTGATGTAGACGAATCAGCAGTGGTGGTGGTGGTAGTGATGAGGCTGATGTTTCTTGAGAAGTCCCTGCAATGACAGTATTGTACAGTTCGTCGAGCATTTCGTCGCCGCTGTTGTCCCACACACATGTATTACACTCAACCTCCTACTGCAAACCGAAGCTCTAAGAGCCCAGGAGAGACTACTCCTTGCTAGACTCCCAGTATACATCCCCTACTCTCCAACCAGTGTGTTACAAGCCCACCCTCCTCCCTTCAAGTGTTCATAAATATATGTCAGCACCTCAGGACTGACCACAGGTACCATCAAGTCATCCTAGTGATGCGCAGGCCTCCATGTGCGAGCGAGTCACTACCTTCGGGGGAAGGGGGTGAGCAGGTGCTCAAGGGTCGCAGCGAAGTGCGAGAGTTGCCCATCTTCGAGTTTAATGTCCCAGCTCATCAGACACCCGGGCCAGTCCAGCACCCTGTAGACGAATACAGTTACATGCCATAACCCAACCAAATTATCACCTCAATATCTAACATGTTCAAAGTTTATGTGCACAGTCATCACAGACCTACCATTCCCAATAAAGGTCCATTTCTTATTAATAATTGTAATGAAATTAAGTTAAAAAAAGTATTTATTAAATCCTTTATAAATAAGAAAGAGTACTATACATTAATTAAATTTAATGATCGATTTGTAAATCCATCTGTAATGTCTTACATCGAACCCAAGCCAACACACTAATACTTTATTTCCTTTACTCTTCAAAACCTTCTCGACTAAATACGTGTTTGGATACTTGGTAACTTGAATTTCTGCACTGCAGAAACCTCCTTGAATATCTTTGCCTTCCATGCCATCAATGTAGTAAGCCCTGGGTCCGTAGTGACGAATCTTCACCACTTTAAATATTTCAGTCCTCAAGTTTGATGAGCTAGTCTTTAGTTATTGTTTCCTTTATTCACAGTGTTCAGACATAGTATCCAACTGTTACTTTAGGTTTGTGCAGGCCCAGTTTCTTCTAATTTTTATGAACTGTTTGTAGTAAAGTGCTGCCCTTGTCATCCACTTGCTTAATGTTCGTGCTCCGATGTACTTTGTGATTTTATTTTCACGCAAGCTTGAGTAATATATCCTACAACTTGTAGCTTCCCTGTGCTGAATATTTTTGACACACTTTTCAATCTACAAAGTCCAATTAAATTGTTCCTCGATACTGGTCTTCATGCCACTGTGGGTAGAGTAATGGTTGTTTTATGTTTCGGCAACAAGGCTTAAAATGACTGAATGTAGAATATTTGGCAGAGACCTACATGAGGATCTTATGACGGACCTCTGTCTTGAAAGTATAAATAAAAATTAGCATAACAATTTTATCACTATAATGGACATATTTGCTTGTGACGACTCATTCTCTAAGCCACTTTGTACACCCAGTTGGAAAACAATAGACACTAAGATCTCACACACATAATCAACCGATTCCTAGAGGCACTGGATAATTCTATGCTCCATCTGAGTGGGTCCTATCTGGTTCATACAGGCGCCATTCGATTCTCTTCACAGTTTCCCCATGTAGCTCTTCTAATACCACAGTAAATGTGTTGAGGCTACATAAAAAAATATGTATGTATCAATGAACACTTTTCAAACAGTGTGGACAGTACGATTCTCCTCATCATACATACCACAGCCAGCTCAACAGCCTATATACTGAAAATCGTAATAGACTACAAGACGGATAGGTAGTCATCCCAATGCACAAGCCATACATAAACGGCTGAGACAGCTACCAGCTGCACAGGCACCTGCTAACACGATGTACGAATCTGTCACAGAGACCGAACATATCACATCAACCATCATACTATTAACATTCATTTCAAAACATTCAGCTATGAAAATAATTCTTGTGGGAAGGCAGTTAACATCACCCACTTGAACCATTCCGAGAGCGAATCAGCCACACAGACAAGTACCAAAGTTCATAACCACTAGTACATATTCTGACATATATTGTAACCATCCTACCAATACAGTATCCCATCTAAGCATGTGTATACACAGCACTAACCATGGAGTCTAAAATTATGTCAGTAATAAAAAAACTACTTTCTCACGAGCCTCCGTGTTATCCAAAACTAACATGAGTCATACATCCTCACTGTCTCAATTACCATACTGAAGTAACATATAAACAACAAAAATTAAACCAGATAAGTCTTGTAAGCAATTCCAAAAACACAACTACTTTCCACACGCATGCAAAGTTTGTCTCAGTACCTGCAGTTCCTCCCCCAATGAGCGAGAATTCTTTCCTTTACATGTTAGCATTCACTTTCACATTATCTTCGCATGTAAAAACTAAGTCACAGATATTACAATGGTGACTATTATATCCAACACACTACGATAGCTACCTCGACGAAACCCATGTCACTCACTTCAAGTACCTACTAGAAGCTTGCCAGCAATGCAGCTGTTGCTGTTAACACCATGCAGAAGAGTCTATAAACATAACACAACAAGGCTAGTCATCATACAGCATGAGATACATTCGTTCGGAAGACAAATATATCAAGTCAAACCTTTAGTAGTGTAATATAGCATTTTTCTTTATTGGATTATTTGCCTTGCGACCTGCCATACAACATATTACACAGATTATATGCATATTTTAGGTTGCTATATCACATATCTGAAACACTTTAGTCATGGAAGACATTCGAGTATGCCTTCATACTGCTGTAGACATGCTGGTACATGTTAACAAACACATAAGACCAATTCACGCAGTCCTACAAAATTTAATATGTGTTTGGATGTTTGTTTGGCAAGCCAGAGCCACATGAGGAGGAAGAAGACCAGGGACATTTTAAGACGAGAAATATTCCAATTTATAATGCTGGTGATGTTGAGGAAGCTGTTGCAGCCAGCTTGGAGAAGAACTGTGAGGTGGTGGTGGTGGAGGTGGGCGAAGGAGGGGGAAGGGGGGAGGAAGACTACATGGACAAAGGCTCGGGTTGGACTTCGTTTTCGTCGTATAACATGACTGGCAGCCATCTTATATGACGCCACATCTGAAAAAAAATGAGAATTTTTTTTCTCTCCACAAAATCGTTGAATCACAAAACAAAACTTACATCCCTATGCCTGCATAAACATAATATGCTACGATAAAGTTATGCTGGCATATACCTATGGGAACATATCGCTTATAAATAATATACCTTCGGTAATATATGCCTATATTATCTTAGCTATATGCGAGCATATTCCTTGGACAATATACATAGTGGTATAGTTTTTTTTGTGAAGTCACAACCAGCAGTATTGAAATCATAAATCAGGAAGCTAGTAATAAAATTAAAATCAATAGTTTTGAAGCTTCAGGAGGTTAAGAGGAAACTGAGTGACCACATCGAACATTTAACCGTGCAGTGTGAGAACAAGTTTCAGGAAATAGATGAGAGTGTAGATTCCTTAGATACACAAGTAAGGTAACATAACAGCAAGTTTATTAAGAATATTGCCCTAAATAAAGCCGGTATTGGTAACTTGTGTACACAAGTAAAGGAAATAAACATACAGGGGCAACACCATGCTATAACTGTACTATGGATTCTCTTGAATGTACAGTAAATGTCCACCAACGAAAGTTCAGTTTGTTTGACATAGGAGAGACAGGTAAGTGAGTTGCAAAGTAACCCGATTAGCTTAGAATTTTGTAGCGTAGAACAAACAATCGAAACTGTTAGTCAACATTCCAGAAACATGGAAGGGTTAGTGAAAACAGTAAATCATGAAACAGTAAAAACTGGAAAACAATTGGAATGTAAATTTCAAGAATTACAAAATTAGATTTAAATCAGTTTCCAGGAAACTAATTAAAAAGGAGGTAACCATGTCATTCCTGTTTTTAAAAAATTAGTATAGTGAAAACGTAGATACGTTGTAAGACTCTTCGTCTACTTATAAACGTGGTTGACAACATCCGACCAGCATCACACTCAACAAGGAACTGACCAGTCTTTTGTTTAACCTTACTGCTTATACATATCTTTCTTTCTTTCCCCCAAACTACTGTCACCACTGCCCCTCCCCAACCACCCACATTCCCTACCCTCACTCCTCCCTCATGGACACCTCTACCTTCCACCCACCCCATCCACACACTATCTCCTCTCAAACCTCACTCACACAGATACGACTTTCTTCACATCTACCAGTTATACACACACACACATATATATATATATGTATATATATATATATACTCGAGAACTCACAGCTATGCAAAAAACTAACAAAACTTAATATCCAAGGCCAGCATTAATACTGGATCAGGTATTACAATTTCAAACAAGAATACTTTATACCCTAATCCTACTTATTCGCACATATATTGAAAATGTATGTCCAGTACCTACGAGTTTTTGACACTTAACTATTTAATAATTACTATTTACGCCTGTCAAACATGCAGGAAAAAATATCAAAATTAACATTTAATTTCATATACTTACTTCATCAGTCGTATTCATTAGTATTAACTTTTAAATGCAAAATTTACCTTCGTGGACAGCTTCGGTTCGAGCAAATATGGACTTGTGTCATAGCTCGTAATTTCAGGAGCAGATACATGTTGTCAATATACCATCTAGATACTGTCTATGTACTATCAGTATACTATTCATCTGGATACTATCTTGATACTAAACCAACTAGATGCACTCTGGGTACTATATGGATATTATTCTACAGGATGCTATAATGCTGGATGCATCCTAGATACTATTCACCTGGATTCTATCAAACTACTGGTTTCGCTGTCTGCATATGTATTTTAAAGTGCAGACAGGTAGCAAAGCACTTTCAGCAAAATCTACAGCATTATTATAATATTACTCTTATCAGAGCAAGGTATGATCCAATAAAAAAACTCACTTATGTTTATATACTAATATTTAGTAAGTTGCATAGGCAATTAGTGAAAATACTCGCATTTTATATTTAATGCAACCTCTTTCCTTCAGTTCTTGGATAATTCAATGTATTAAATGTAAATGGGTATGATCTCCAGCATCACGCATAAAGATTAATATTCTGAGTATGTTAACTAGCTCATTAGGGTCTGCATTCGTCTTCTTATCTATCATCAATGCATCTTAATTGGGGTGATCTGTGAGTATCTGGATAATCTTCAACAGAATGTTCATAAACACTGCCTTCGTGGCCTTCATCTTATGCGATAATTTGAGTTTATTTTAATTTCTTCGTATATTTACTGTCTTTTGCAGTGATTTTCTCATTTGCAATCTCCTGCTTCACAACTGCGTTATTGTGACATCCAGAATCTTCATGTGAGATTTTTAACACTTTTGAACATTGTACGAACTGTCTCTGTATCATGCTGCATATCCCTTATGCAGTCCTTACGTCTGTGGTGGTCTCTGAACGCAATAGTACTCAAAAGTGGAGCAGGTAAAATCATTGATGACTTTCCTAGGTCTCGTGAAACTTAAGAAGCTGCAGTCGGGTGGTATGTAGTTCTATCTTGAGCTGATAACAACATTTCAGCAGACCATAGTGCAGTTCTCTTATAATTATTGGTACGTATTTTATAACTAACTACCCTTAAATACCGTTAAACGCACTTGTAGCAGAAAATAATCAGGTTTGAAGGGTTCATTTTCATCGAAACATCTTATGAAAGTATCAACATTGTTGTGCCTTTCATACCAACCTCTAAGTTGGCAAACATCTAAAGGCTGTGCCGTATGTTGTTTGCTGAAACATGCACCCTAAACTTACCTTAAGAGATCCAAAGAAGATCGAAACACGAATGTGTCTATTATCGTCCTTGGATGGCCACAACGGTAAGGATGGAGAATTGGGGCATACTAAACAATCGTGCTAAGGGCCAGTTTCGTCAATGAAGTTTAACTTTGCCTCAAAGCGAGATTAACAGAACTCGATTAAGAGTTAACCCTGTGTTTAAGTAAGAGGTGCGTTCCAGAAACAACACACCGAGTTTAAGTTACCAGAAATAATTAAACCTGGCTGCACGATGGGTTGTGTGAGCTGAGTTGCCTTAATCGTGTCGGAAATACCCGAACACTTGTCGGAGATTGTCGAATGCGTGTTTGTTTATTATTTACGCAGAAATTATTTCATTTGGAAACTTTGATAGAACGTTCTTGAGGGGGAGGGAGAGTGATTGTGTCATACCATCTAGGGGGGCTAGGTATCCCTGGGTGACTTTGGAGCCAAGTCAGAAAGAAAGACAAGGGGAAAACGATAGAGTAAATATAATTTACATTATTATATTGTTGTAAAGGCAAAGAGTGTACCCTTTAATGTTTATCTACACAGAATTATTGAATTATTTTCTCGTCTGTTTATTTTTTATTAACCTGAAATTACCAGACGTGAAACACAACGTCATATATATAATAAAACAGGTTGTTTTGACAGGTAGAAATGTATGTGGAAGTCCGTATCATCATTTTCGTCAAAACAATTATTTATTTCTCGAATCCTGCGAGGCGATACTCAGAAACAAATTCTTCATCATCTGTATAGTCTTCAAATACCAAAATATGCAATGATCGAGCCGTTTTATTTTAAACTGAAGCTAGATTAGCGAAGCTACCCGGCCAAAATCAAGCACTTAAAATTTAATCTCACTTTAGACAAGAAAATCGAGCTTAACTGCTTGGTGAAACCTCTAACATGTATAATCGAGATTAATTGCCGATTAATCGAGATTAAATCGCTTAAACTTGGTTGGTGAAACCGGCCCTAAGTCGAGGGCTTTGAACGGAGTTCATGTATCCAAATTTGCACATTCAAAGCAATAACGATTCTCGATACATGTGTAATATATTTTGCAAGCACATTTAATTTTCATAGCTTACTAACGCTATACATATGTGTATTTAAAAAATGGCTTAAATTTTGAGATATGTAGATATTTAGGGAAATATTAACCGAACTGATACCTAATTCGGTGTCTTGTGTTTTAAAACTTCATCATCTAGGAGTAAATTGGTATACGTACCTAACGCTGGATGATATAACAGGGTATAAATAAAGAAAAATACAGTATCATATTTTGTAAATTACTCAACGGAATTTCGACAAAATTTGCCTGTAAAACATTCTATGAGGCCATAATGTCGCTTACGACTGCAATTTGTAGTTTTTTTTTATTTTAAAAAATCTGTCTACAGTATTTGAGGTTAATTACTTGTATTTAACATATGATAAGAGCAACTCCAAAAACATTTAACTACGCACACCAAAACGTACATAACGTAGCATAAATTGTCGCCATTTTGTAACAAAGAGAATTTGTTTTAATCTTGTCTTGTAAACAAGCGCGCCAATTCTTACCTGATTTGATATATGTGAAATACCGTGTTATAATATGTTCAATTTTAATGGCTTATATATAATGTGTAAGAATTTTTAATTAATTGACAATTTAAACACAGTAGTAGGCCTATGGTGCTAACCCAATATCGAGAAACAATGTCAAGACTTCACGGCCCCTGACAGCAATCTTGGTTGACCTTGACATTTTACTTTGACATTTTCATTCTCAAAACAACCCATTTTATTCTCAAAACGTCAAAAAATTCACAAAATTCCCGAAAAATATTATTCTTTCCAAAATGATTCCCTTTCTTCTCTCCTCTTCCAAAAATCGCATGACCCTATTGTTTTCTCAAATCAGGCAGAATAGACATTTTTAGGGACTAATGAGCTCTAGCCATTAAGCATAAAATATTATTTTTTTAAAATTTATTTTAATTTATAAAATCAGTTTTAATTTTAAAATGTCATTTAAGCAGGCTACTAGAAATTACGGTTGTTCAAACCAACTCCCATACTAACCACACTCGATCGATTTTTAATAACACCAATCAATCAATTCAAAAATCTCAAAAATCAATTTCAGTAAATCACCGGCCCTAATTATTGAAAGTATAATTCACGCGAGATTTTTTAAAGGCCCTATGTGTAACCAAATTAGCTATGTACAATCTAATTCCGATAAATCAATCAATAATCTAACGAAATCAATTTAATATAAATATTGTTGATACATGAAAGACGATTACCAGCTATTGGCAGCTGGGTGATACACCGCACAAAGGTGGGTGTGCAATTGCACACCTGAAGAGACTGTGAGACATTAATGTGTCTGTGAAGTCTAGATAGTGAGCATAATGTATTTCGTGTTGTGGATGTATTGTCACAGGATGAGCAGCGATTCATCTTCCCTGCTGACAATGGACAACTCTTACATCCTTCAGAAACACGTCGGGCGTGAATGTGAAGTGTCCAACATTCCGTTGCTGTCATTTTTACTTAAAAATCACTACAAATAAAAAACTTTGCAGTTTTTTAAAGTATATTTTGTCCAGCTAAACCACATTAATTAAAGAATAATGCTTTATGTATTTATGGTCACATTGTGTAACAAGGGATACACGTAGTGTGTCCTAAAATCGTTTATCATTACTGTAGGAAAACACATTTAGGACAAACGATTTAGGACAAATGATTTTTGGGACAAATGATTTCTAGGGCAAATGATTTTTAGGACAAACAACTTTAGGACAAACGAAATTATTTGAAACGATTTTAGGACAAATTACTTAAGGACAAACATTTTTAGGGGATAGGATTTTAGGACAAACGACTTTATGATACACGAAAATAGGACAAATATATTTTAGGAAGAAGGATTTTAGGACAATGACTTTATGATACACGAAAATAGAACAAACAATTTTTGGACAATCAACTTCAGGACAAACAATTTTAGGACAGACAATATTAGGACAAACGAACATATAGGAATTGTAAAGTTCTTCAGTTTCCCTGCCTGCGAACTTATTGAATCTGTATGATTCTAAATAGGTACGCCAGCAAAAGTTCCAGATCTCCGCCAATGTAAACGCCACCGTTGCTCATCTTTCGAAAATGTGCACGGGTATAGCGGTACTTAGCAGAACATACAGCACGCCTTATTCCTATAGGCTACTGCTCACTAGAGTTCAACGTACTACTCGTGTACTCACTATATTTTCGTGTATCGCAGAACCCTTCTCGGTCTAAAGACAAAGCTTCTTGTTAAAATATATACTCGAAGAAGGAAGGCATTAAGAGTGTACACAGCAGTGTTAATCAACGGCGCGTTAAAAGAGGGGTCTAGTTGAGATAAAAATCGAAACAAAATATTAACAGTTCAGAGAGGTTGGTCTGTCTGCCAAGACAATATCTGTGTGCATGCGCATAGCGTTCCTTATTTAGGTAGCATTAACATGCCTTAGTTTCTAATGCACGAATTGTACATGCAAATTTTTTACGCTGAAAAACAGTATAAATGTAAGTATATATCGACAGTCTATTTAATGATTTCTCTTCCAAAATTCTTCGTTACTGTCCAACTTTTTGGCCTTTACATAACTATATCCGCACTATAAATTAAAAATTTATGACCTAACTAAATAGTACTTTTCAAAGAACACAATCCCAATTTACAAAAATCCAAGCTTAGTTAAGAAACTGAACAAAAGTTTACTGTTTTCTAACAACATAGTCTATTTAAAATATACTATACAAAATCTACTGGTTACCTATTTTAACTACAGCTTTAATTTAAATTAAATTTTTATAATAATAATGACGTATAATCCAAGCCCAAAACCACTAATAATCGCTAAAAAATGTAATATTTTGTAAAAAAAGTTACTTACTCTCTGAAATGTATATACTCTATTCGTGATATGCATTTATGGCTTAAAGGCATTATGTGCAAAATAGCACTGAGATAGCGAAAAAAGAAAACAAATACATGGAATGTTATTTTCAAACACGCACTGTGCCATACAGCAATCCCAGTAGTTAAACATGCATTTTACATGATAAAAATTATAAGCAGTCGCTTCAAAACATTTTATAACAAATAACAAGCGAGGTACTAGAGACGTGACTTTGCATTTATTTCGCAATGTAACATACACGTCAATAGTTTTAAAGATGTCACTATTCAATACATTTTCGAGGAAAGTTTATACTTTTCTTAGCACTGTGTTACTCAAATTTACCAAAATATGCATTTAAATATAACATTTAATGAAGAAAGTGTGCTGTACATACTCGAAACAGAAAATGAACGACTGCTTTTTACTAAGAACTTGTACTTCTGTATGGTGAATTTTCTGTGTACATTACCCACGCTACATTAAACGGGGACATTGGGAACAGTGATTAAATAAGATTAAAGCATTATCGAAAAAATAATTACTTACCCTAACTTGGCAACATCTGCTAGAGATCTAGAGATATATTTAAAATTACTATAATAAAACCCACTTGTCATTGGTAATATCAGCTTGTTTTTTTTTTCACAGCATTGGGTTTCTCTTAATGTTATTTGTATAATAATATCCGTAACAAATATTCTATTGGTGTTAATTTAATTTTGGTTTTCTCATATTCCTGTTGTATGTGCAGTGCGATACACAATTACGTCGAAGGTGCTTGTAGAACAGATCGTTGAGAGACAACCAACGTTCTAAACATGAGCGCGTCGTTTTGTCGAAAGTCATTTTGTCTCATTTTTAGGCAAAACTATTTTAGGCACAATGACATAAGCATGCACTCTTCGAAACGTAGATCTCATAACCCCCCTGATGCAGCATGGCCAACAAACATCGGACTTCAAGTGCATACATCAGTATCAGACTTTCACTTACAAACCGAGCGAGGTGGCACAACGGGAACACGAGCTTGCATTCGAGAGAATTCGGGGCCAATTCTCGATCCCAATCATTCTGATTCCACTTTTACATAGTTTTCCGAAATCATTCTAGGCGAGTGCTGGAATGGTTCCTTACCAAATGCAATGAAACTTTATATGATGATACACAATCGTTTAACTCATTTTTTCTACACATGTGCTACACAGCAGTATTCACGTTAGATAGTTTCAGGACTGTATCTTTTATATGTAGTGAACAAAAAAAATGCTACAGATGCAAGGTATTTTTCAACTGAGTTATTGGCATGAGGTTTACTAATAGAATCAAAGGAAATGAAAGAATACTTATATGATACACTGAATGGGAAATTATATTCTGTTACGAAACCAATCTATTTCCTGTGAAGCTACCGTAAGAATCACGTGTACATATAACTTTTTTTCGTGTAAAGTGTGGTGATAACACGTAATGTTATCGTAATATAGTTATGTATTCTAATTTAAACAATTTGTTACAGTGGCTACACAATGTAGGAATATTATTTACATTGTTTATAACCCAAAAATAAGTTTAGGATGATGTCTTCATGATGCCTAACACTGTAACTCACACGAAAGAATGCTCAAAATATTTGACTGAATTTAGTTTCTGCATATTCTTTGTGTTGACCACTTATACAGTCCATCCAAACGCGTCTTCACTTGTATGTCATCGGGAAAGTATCTTTGGAACTTCTTCAAATAGTATACATTTTTGGCAATCGTATTGGTGCGCTAAGTGCTAGTTTTGTGGGGTATGATGTGTCACGTGGCCGGCGGTCTATTATATAAATTAGAACGCCGTAGATGGAATACAGGGTCTTTTAACATGCCGCTCAAAGACACGGGTATTTGCTGCCACCAGACAGTCGGGTAGAGGGGGACTGTCACCCCAAGCTGCACCTAAAGATGTTAAGGAGATGGTAGGTAATACAGCATAGGCTACTCTTCGGTTGAGCGTGGACCCGTGGTACTCGTCGATCCGGGCAAAATGATAACTAAGTGAGAGGGGAACAAATATACTTACTGTTTATACTTAAAACATTTGAACCTAACTATCTCTATGGGTTGGCCCAGCAGAGGAGCTAGAGATACCAGACAGTAGTGAACTGCAACGTCCACAATGATAACGATGTCTAAATGCAATCCTTATCGATAAAGTATCCTTATCACATCCAACACTATGTTCAACAGTGGACTGACCACTCAAATACCACTGAGATTTCACAGTTGTATGTCGATTACAATTAGGGCACCTTACAGAACGTGGGACGTTGGGTTGCCTATTCATAATAAAGAAATAAGAGATATTTCAATCATCACACTTTACTACGTCAATTACCCATTATAATTCACTATACCATACACATTTGTTAGTTTGTTTAGTATGATTCTACTATCCAATAAACATGATCCAACACAATAAACTTCTATATCTACATCGTACATTGTAAGTTCTACATGATTATATTCAGTATGCAAAGTAATGCATGGTAACCTGTGTTACAGCCAGTTGTACTCATTACTCAAAAGAACTAATTACTTGGCCTTTATTTTAATATCGCAAAAGGCACACCAGTTGACCTTACGGAGGACCACTTTGAAACTTCCACCTTTCGAAATCACTTGACGACTCCACGAACTGGAGGTATACTCCGTACTACTACATGAAGGACATTGAATCGCGCCTTTTTCCATACTTTACAAAATAAAATTACTGTATAAAATCAAGAGTTACTTACATACGACCCGAAGGCGACCCATCTCGCTGGAGGTTGATTCAAGACTTCTCTACTAGTCTACTTCATCACGACAAGGGCTTCAAGATAAGCCCACCAAGACTAGCTCCCAAGACAAGCTTCGCGAGGCTTATATAGCGAACCACTGACGTCACGAGGCTACAACAATGGCCCGGTATCCCTACCTGCGACCTCGGAACGGCCGTGGACGTGCTTTTCCGCACGTCCTCCGCTCAACTCTCTTTGTTCGCCTAGGTCTACAGCAGGTGACGAAATCATCACGGCCCCTAGCTTGCTTACGTTATAATTAACAATTCTTATGCGAGAGGGATCGCCCGCCGGCAACACTTCCTGTGGGTCGTCTCGCCACCTTGCCTTACTGGTGCTAAACCGCTGGCTAGAGTCTCATGAAACTTTGTGTTCACATGAATATTACTGTTATTGAAATTTCTATTTGAATACATAACAAATAAGGTATCTACATTTCTACTATTGTTCTTGCCACCAGCTTACACTGCCATCAATACAAGTTATCTAGTAACCCATAGACACGACTTTTAATGTTTCCTATACTACAAAAATAACAATTTGGGTGCACAGTACAGCCCCCTTCTACATCCTATAATAATTGTAGGGCTGAAGGCCCGATTCCTTACAGATGGGACGTCGGTTAAATGTGCATTCTGCTGTTACATCGATGCACAGCCCCCACCTACATTTTCATGGGAATACTTATATTCCATAACCTGAGAAATATAAAGTTCTTCCTTTCCTTTCGCTTCCTCTTCCTGGATATCTGAACATTGGCTTTACTACTGTCTTCTCTTTCGAAACGACATTAAGCTGTAGGCTACTAAATATCTTCTGTTACTGTTGGTTCAAAAATTATGAGCAACCATGCGTGTAATATGACAAAACACATTCACTTTTACATACATTTATCAATGAAAGTTGAAATTCTCCCAGTCCAAATTTAGGATCTGTAAACATCGTGTTTCTCTTATTATTGACAACTACGCTTAGGCCTTTAAAATGCCACATTGTGAATAACATATTACATTGTTCTCACTACAGTAAGTGTTATAATCTTTAAATTCAAATAATAATATGGAAACTCGCACATTTGATAGAAAACCTATCGTTTCACGCAAACGATAAAACTTTCAGTATTTAATCATTATGTAATGTGACTTGTTGCTCTCTGCAATATCAACATCAATCAATATTTTACATTATGTTACAAATTTTATGAAATGTAATTTATCTTTACGTGTTTGATACACTAGCACCGTTACTTTCCTTTTGGAAATATGCCATATTTCGACGCACGCAGCGGATTTTTAGACTTTCAACTTATTTAAAACGTTTCAGTTTTAAGAAATAAATATTTTAAAACCTCTTAGTATTCAGTATTTGCTACTGTATAACATTAACTTTGACTGCTGTCATATTTAATTTCGACAAGGTAGCTCGCATTCAGCTTATTATTAATATTATTTAAATTGCACGCGAGGGTGGGTAGGAATTTATTTATGGGTGGAGGTGGTTTCCTTACATTAATGTATCCTACAATTAAAACATTCACGGGGATACGTATAGCTTACTCAATTAGCAGCTTGAAGACGGGAAGACCCTAGCCTTCACCAATGTTACGTTTACTTCTTAGAAGTCCGAATTCGAACCGGCACTACTCCATCAATGATACGTTAACGCAAAAATACTCATTTGAGTTGTTTGGTAATGGTATAGTTTTCCGTAAAACGTAGAGTATATTATATTATATATAATTTGGGAATCTGACAATATAAGTGAGACTCGCAGTCCAAATATCAGGCACGGCTTTAATTTACGATATATTCACACTATAGCATTATATTTACGATGTTCTTTACGGAGGTAGGCAAGAATAGATAGAGACATTTATGATTATTTATGAGCCACTCAATTTAGTTACGACGATGACAGTCCCACCTTGTTAATTATGCCGAGGCTGATGTAAGGAAACGTTCACGGCGGTCGGCATCTTGGTAGTAAGTGGTCCTGGCGACGATATGGGGCAGACAGACCTCGTAGGTAGCGTGACACGCCTATTTATTGTGCCCTGTGTGGCAACTTACATCGCTGTTGGAGTGGGGAGTTCTGCCTTGCAGTTTGCAGCAACTTGTGTTTAATATTTTGGAATTCCGGGCCGGGTGGCCTGGTTACTGATCGCTGTGTTAGAACCAGGGTTACATGATTCATAACATCACTATACACAAAGTTACATTTTTATCAGCTTTTTCACTGATAGAAACTATTACGACTTAAAAATGGGAATATGTGGCCAATGCAATTGACAAGATAATCGTGATAATTTATTCGTATAAAATGACATATATCATGCCCTGGTTAGAAAATGATCTTGACCTTTTTCTAACATGTTATTTGCTGTCATTGTTCACTGCTAGAAAACTTTCCGAAGGAGAAAACTTGTCGAAAGTCTCGTTAATCAATGTGAAATAGTAATAAATATTTTTAATACAACAGACACACACACATAAATGTATACACTAGTTATTGACGCGACTTCGTCGGCGTAGTTTTCAATTTAATGTTCTTTGAGTCGTGCAAATGGTCATTCTAATAACAAAAGAACAAAGAAAAAAAATAACATTTTTGGGTACCTAGTTGTGCCTCCCCCTCCCCAGCTAAGTTTTTCTCCCTCCCTTTCCTTCAGAATTTATGTTTTTTGTCACAAAAATTTGCGGGTGCAAGCACAATTCCTAACCAATTTTCATAACTGTCGGATATGAATGGTACATGAATGCATATATTTCCAACATATAGGCACACACACGTTATGTATATATACATACACACACGAAAAGGCCTATACAGGAATAATTCTGGAATACAACCAGAAGGAAAAAAGCCTAATGCAAACTAAGGGGCAAAAGTTACGTAATCAGTAATGAGTACGTGTATTTTCTTAATGTAACACACGAAATAATAATTATTAGACAACTTAACACTAGACTGAGAAATTGTGAAATCTGGGGCCAGAGAAATTACTGAAAATTAATTAAAACAACCATGGCTTTATTATAACGACTACAATTTATTAAATAATAATAAAAAGTTAAAAAAAGTTATCACAGAGCATTTACCCAGACAAAAACGAATGACAGGAATGATTATTACAATTTAGGAAGACTGATTTTAAAAATGTTTAATGCTGACTAATTATAAGTTAACAATTATTTAAGCTGTATAATGCATTGCAAAATTTCCAAAAGTACACGATATTTAAACAGGTTACCAACGAATATTTGAAGACTATTAAAATCAGCGGCTTTTAAAATGTTCATTTACAAAAAAAAATTATATTTCTTTAAAATTACGAATCACGACTGTCACGGGTGTGTGTGGGTGTTACGACTGAGACTCGCGCTTTCATTCCGAAATGCGTTGAAACATAATCAATTCGAATTAAATTTATATTTTTCTATTTACTTTAACGTTGTCACTAACTTAAGCTTTATCTTTAACGGCACCATCTGCTTTTAAATGAAAATATTAACTTATAATTAATGTATTGTTATTGCCTGTGCAGGCGGAATATTTAGGGTTTGTGTCATCGGTCCTCTACAGCCAGGCTTCTCTGCCGACGTCAACACTACAGTTACACTAATTCCTATTATTCAAATAACACGTGGCCATTCTACCGGCATTGCAACCCTTGGAAGGGAAAGCCTTTGCATGACAAGCCTCTAACGACCAGAGTCTACACTGCAAAAAACTTCCTAAAATGATTAGGAAGTTATTATCCCAGACACACTATGGGACAGTTACCATACTTCGTCTTGTAAATATGCGAACTTTTATAGTTGTTACAATACAAGTCTGGAACTTCAGTATACATTTGACTGTTTTATAAAAAGGTTTAGGGGTACTACCATGGATGTCTGGGAAACTATTCTATCATACCTACTTTCTTAGCACTCCTGTACGCCCGTCTTGTAAATTTACAAACTATTTTTAGAGTGTACATCTGGATACTGCCGAGGTTCCCGAAACATCTCACGACCAGAAAAACACGTTTGACCCCGGCAGTAGACAACGACCAACTCTCTGAAAAATGGCGTTCAAACTGCCGTTGAAACAGACCCTCTCAGCGAGGCTCTGGCCAGTAACCCCGGTGCGACCGACACCCGGGCACAGAGTTTTACAACTAACGTCCCTCTGTTACCAGGCGTAAAATTGTCTCTCTTGCTAGGAGAGGTGGCTGACACGCAGAAATTAATCCACTTCCTACAAGTAGTCAGCGAGCCTGACACAAAGCCGAGCGCTCCTTGCGAAACTACCAGACCCCTACCTATCAACAGCAGAGTTAATAACATTTCAACACTCCAACCGAGACTTAAATAAATTTCAAAAATGTACGACGTGATCATGTATAATGGGAAAATCTTGTGATAAAATATGTCATATCAAACTTAACCACTCTACTCTATTAGGAGTGGTATCCTAACGAAATTGTTTTTGATCCGTCAGTCATTCAATTACTATTGTCAAATATGCTTACACAATAAATTTTTCTAATCATACAGTATCAGCTTGTTCTCAGAGAGCTGAGAACCCAAATATCCGGTAGGTGTTGTACATCTATAAAACTACTAACCCTTTTAAAAATGTTATATTTAGACACATGACACAGCTTACTGAAGCATTTTGTTTTTGCTGTGACATTGTTGAGGAGAGATAAGAATTGGCAACTCAATCTCAAACATTTTGTCAAGCATTATGAAATGTGCCAGCAAAAGTACATATACATGATGTATCGCAGAGTGTCATAATTTTCCGTGGTGGGGCTAGTCGCCTAACGTTTAGAATGTTGTTGCTATACCTAACATTTTCGTAATTTTTTTGCCAAACAAGATCACAAAATGCAAAAAATAAAATAAAATAAACAAAATATCACATTTAAATTTTCACAAAGCTTGTCGTGTTTTGGAAATATTCTAGACATCTGATTTCAAATATGCTTGTATATAATCTTGTATGTGGTATGGATTGTTGTCCAGTATCCAAATTTCACTATCCCACATTCTATGGTTTAAAAATAATTTACAACTATAAAAATAAAATAGCTAAATAGTATATTGACCCCCATATTCCAGAGTGTGCTAGACAAGCCATGAAACATACATAGGCCAATTTCACAAATTAATTGAAAACTATTTATAAAATGGCAAAAACTGTGTATCGCATTATGCATACAGTTTATCCTGCTACCGCAATAAAAAAACTTCTTGCTTCAATCACAAATGGTAAGAAATTTATGAGCAGTTCCGCCTTTAAAATAGCAAAATTTTGTGTTACGCACATAATCTTGCTCTGGGTCGGGCAATTAACCTAACATTCGAATTTATAGGTAATAAACAGAACATGGCATCTTTTGGCTAATTTACAAACTAAATTTGACAAATCAACAAAGATTGCAGGCTTTCGCGACCATTGCCGTAATTTGATAAATACTTGGCTACAGTATAACTTGTATTAAGCTAACGATACCCATTAACAATTACACACAAAAATAAATATCAAAGAGGCTGGGTGACATAAGTTATTTTTTCTCATTATTGTGTTGGCTAGGTATACAATAGACCTGTAACGTTCTTTTAAGTTCACGTGCACTAAAACAACTACCATATAATCATATACACCTACGAGGAAGGCTGACACCATAACACGAAGCAGACAACGAGAGAAGCAATATGGCAAACAGCAGTGATACCTATCAGTTAGCAAACACGATAGACCATACTTGTTGCGAAATATAAGACGTCAGCCGTCTCAAACAACTAAAACAAAATATCAAAATAAAGCAATTAACAAGTTTGTTGACATGTTTACAAAATGGACGACAAATGAAACCAACCCAATTGGTGGTCAAATATAAAGGAAAAATATAATATGGCTGACACCAAGTCATTTAATCCCGAATCCACAACATACTGCACCCTTAGGTGATATTTATGTCAACAATTTACATTAAATGGCAATGAACCTTGAGAAAATTTTAGTCGGCAAGTTCGTAGGGCACTTATAGTGTTTAAAGCACAACTACCGCAACAATCCTAGTGTAGAAAGGTTTATGATATTCCCATTTCATCTTACTCGCATGATGTCCGCGGCACTTGGCATAACATTTCTTTCTGTATGTAGTTTTAGCCTACGTACCTGATTTTTACTGTACCGCTCCTGTCAATCAGTACTAACATTTATTTTAGTTAAGTGTTATAGTGGGCGTTTTGTTAAAGAGCATAAAATCATAGTCTTATGGAATGGACATACGACGTACTTGTTCTTTTTTAAGTTGTTTAAGTTTTGTCGCATTCCTTCCGGTAGCACTGTTACAAAAATTTAAAGAATTAATTCAGGTAAAATAAACTAATTTTCCTACTAAAGTATTGTCACATTTTAAGTCTTATTACATAATATTTTCCTATTGCCATAATACGTTCTGTACGTAGAAAATAATCACTTTATTTTTATTGCCGTTTTCTTCTACAGATATATTACGCAACTGTGTAGGTTATGTTCCATTGAAATTTTAAAATACTTTTAACTAATAGGTGCAACTAACAAAATTAATTAAATTTTACAATAAATTATTGATTCTAGTAAATATAGCCTCTTTAAAACAACTCTAGTTCGATCGTCGTTGCTATTTAATTTCAATGAGTCGTTTATTATTTTAAGAGCTCTGTTTAAATTTTACAATTAAAATACAATAAAAATACTGTAGTTGTGTTTGGCTTGATTCTATTGTGCTTTTTATCATGATATTGTAATTATATTGTATGGATTAAATTTTATATTTCGGTTGTTAATTTGTTTTTTCTAAACGTATGATTTGTATATTTTGTCAAATGTGTTCATAGTGAAAAGAGAATTGTTTTCAAGAGTTCGTATTTTGGGAAGAGCATGTTAACCTTGCCTGTGATTTTCAGCACCAGCCTATATACGGCAAATGAAACCCAGAATAGCCCAGCTTTAAAGCCGCTCCGCCAAACGATTTCTCCCTCTCCCTCGGAAAGGAACTGCAGATACTCCCCTCTCCAAGACGGCAGGCGGCGCTTGTGAACTCACTCCGCTAGAGCTCTTATATTAAAATGAACTTCACTTCATTTAATTGAAGATCACAACGTTCTAATTAAGCTCGAACTTAAGGCTTCTGACGCGCATGGTGTATAGCAGGAAAACCACTTCAAAGGTGTCGGCTAACTTCTGGTTTGGGAGTGAAGCCTCTACCACAGCACTAAATGATCTATGATCATAATGTAAGATTCCATACTAATTATATGTAAATATTCTCTGTTTTCCTTCAGTTTTTAGTCGTATTCTGAAGGGAAACTTTTTAGTTAGACTTCATGTATCAGGAAAGTTCGTACATAAAAGAATGTAATGATATAAGTGAATGCAAAATTATTAACTGTCCTAATGAAATTAAGTAATTACGGCACACACAGCGTATTCAGTCATCTTCATGCCTGAAAGCTGACCGTACTAGTTTTTCTCTTGCTGTTTAGAGCAAGTGATTTTTTTATTTCTCTGGAAGAAAATGGTTTGTAATGTGCGCCTTAACTATCGCAATCAATGGAGACATGATCGGAATCACACTCTATGGAATCTTCATGAGGAGCAATACAGTTAACTATAAAATAGCATTCCTTTTCCGAGTCAACAAATATGGAACGACATGTAGATATACTATGAGAATTTTTGTGTGAGCCTGGTAGCGTATAGTTTGTCATAATACATAAATCACATAAAACAAAAATTGAATATTTCAGTTGAGTAAATTTTATGTTACCACTGGAAACTTTCAGAAATTTAGCACAAGTGGAAACCTTTTAAATTTAGTTTTTTTATGTAATGTAGTCAAAAAATTAAGTTAGGTAAGTTAGTTCGTTTTAATGTATAACTTAACATAAGTAAAATACAAAAAATATGACAAGTAAAATGTTTCATAAGACAGACATACAGTTACAATTTATGTCTAAAATGTTTTCTATAAACTCAAAACTAAAATTTAATAATGAAAATCATGGTATGCTGCTCCCTTAACATTACAAGAATGTAATAACATCAACTATATAAGTTGCCTACCGGTGTCAGTCGTCCTTACAGTTAGTTTCTCTGGAGTTCGAAATGTCACATATGTGTAAGACAGATGAGATATTTCTTGAAAAAATGTGCACAAATTCTGCACGAGTTATCTATTACACAGTAATCCACAAACTAGACAACAACACTTAACACTTTAACGGCTATACCGCCCACTACATGCAACGAATACACACGCTCGTCGGATATCAGCACAGTCTAAGGCATGCAGTTTCCTACTACACCTGGATTATCTCGTAAAATAGCAAGAACTAGCATGTTATTTGTGGGCAGTATGTAGTCAAAGAAATGTAGTTTACGTAACGAAGGAAAGAACGCGGGATATCGCGAGGTATTTTTGTAGGTATTTTCCATTTTAAAAAATGCTTACAAAATGCATCAAATTTGAAATATGTGCACAAATATGATTGCATCTATTACGATAAAATTGTTGGGGTTGAATATGGGAAAAGAAATGCGTAAAGATAAAAGTATAGCTGGTTGCAATTCTTAATTGACTCGCATATAATACGTAACGACCCTTCTTATTCAGCGAGAAATGAAGTTTTTGTATAGACAATGAGAGTAAATGTCAACTTTATAAGTGTGAATTCTAAAAAATATATACACATATATGAGTAAATCAAAATAATTTTGTTTAGATTGAACATTTGCCTTCACTAGCCACGTTTTGGCAATTTGGCCCCATTGCGGGCGTCAGGCTTCCCCACATAGCGTGTATCTCTCGAGCTTGGCGTGGTCCCGCACAGGCAGCACAAAGCAGACACCAATGGCGCGAAAAATGTCCATCATCACTCAATAACTTATAAATATTTATCGCGGTGACCACATAATATTATTATACCATTTTATTCATATCCAAGCGTACTTTAACCAGTAATCATAGTTTCCCTAAAATACTGGTAAGTAACTCGTAAATCAAGTGTAATGTTTCTTATATTTATAATTTTTTAAAGTCTTTAGATCAAAGCATTCAAAATATTGTACGTGAAGGCGGAAAGAAATATGTTTTAATATCATAACAAACTGAACTCTGTGACGTGCATGGTTTACGGAAAATGTTTTAGAATAAATGACTGTTATCCAACGTTACGAAATACTTAATTGTGTTAAAATACATTAAATGTGTTTTCGATTAATCTTCCATAGTTAGCGAACCAGTCGAGGTATATCGGAGTGCTGTTTGCTTCATTATTATGTTTACGTATGTGCTTCTTATCGATTGCCACATACATAAATGCTTATGGACTACCAGTACATAGTATAGCAACATGGATTTTGCAACCCCTAATTTTCCAAAATTAGGTATTATTTAGTGGTTCACGTCACACAGTCTGTACGCCTGTGTCAATTACACAAACCATATGAAAATTACGTGTTATACAAAATTACGACACATCATTCGTACATTAGAAAACAAAGAAGTGCACAATTTCGTTAGGTTATTCCTTGCGGATCAGGAATTGTGCCAAACATGACAAACAAAAATTAATGCCTGAAGTTTTAACCCTACAATGAATTCCCTTTACTAGTAAATTATACTTGTTGGTATCTGCAGAATCAGAACATTTTGAGGGAAAAAAATTAATTTTCCTTTCTGGAATAAGGTGCCATGTACAAAAAAAAACATGATGGCTTTCTGGTAAACTTGTACTGTAAAATTTATTTTGTGGAATAAAACACAACATTTGGATATTTGCGTTTTAAAGCTTTCAGTGAAGTTTCTACCTATCCCTTTTCGTATGATTGCTTTCCATCCGAACCCACCTTTTTTTGAATATCGTCATTTAAGAATGCTCCTAAGTCCTGTGTTTTTTGCACCTAAGATACACAGTATACAGTATAGGCAATAGTGCGTTCATGTGTTTATTTTGTTGTGTTCCTTGAATTGTTGATGGTGCACATTCAACGTTACCTACATGTTTCAAACTCACGATACCATTGTTTCGGGAACTCTATCGCTGTAGATTCATTTGTGATTTGAAAGAAAACTATGAGTCCGAGACTATTGCAACAAGAGGACCTTTTTTGTTAGACAGGTAACATTACTCAATAAGCCTTCTTCAGACGTTCGAAAATCCGGACGGTAAAAAAGTTATATGCGATTACAGGGTAGCCACCCCTGCTATTTTCATAAGGGCGGAAGGGATCAACCAATATTCGCTGTTGGTTTGCAGATCCCAATAGTATTAAGCAGTGCTGAAAATATTGTAGTTTTATGTCAATTAGTTTCCAATATTTTGTGGAAAATACTGTTTTAAAATTCGATGTTCAGAGGCCCATTACTCCCTTAATATTGCGTTTAGGTGAAAAGTGCAAAATACGTTTTCGTCATAGTTTTTCGTGAGGAACATGCAAGCGGAGTTTGTCCCTCTATTTAAGAAATATTCTGTATACAGATACATTTTGTCTGCTTCCGAATTTTCGTTGTTTTAAATTAACCTAATTGCATAATAGAAATACTTACTGAAATACATTACATACATTATTTTTATCGTATGGCCTACAAAAAACAACTTACTGTTGAATTACTACTGTTCAATACTAAAATTAATGATAAAATATTTTCTCTTTGAGCAATGCTACGTTGCAGTGGTTTAAATTTGAATGGAACTATTCTCAGTAAAATCAAAATTTGTGTTATCTGCAAAAATAATTTCCTTGATTAGTGTGTGGTAGTTGCGAAATAACTAAATTTACTATCTTGCTAATTATGTTACGTTGAGGGGTGGATCCACAAGAGGAAGGAACCATAGGGCCTCCCGAGACTTCTAAAAAATTTAAAACCAATGAAGAGCCAAGTGTAATATTGAAAATAATACCTCATACTTTCCCTAGAGCTTAATTTTTAAAATACCACACAACACAATCATTTGTTGTAACAATATAGAAGCAGAAGCATAAAATTGAACCTAATTTAATTTATAACAGCGCAAAGGTTTTCACTTTTAAGGCATTATTTATCCTTTAAAATATAACAATTCATTAAAGGGTAGCCTATGTTAGTTTTTTTAAGTTTTAATATTCTTTTAATAGCATCATTTTTGCACGTTAAGATCCAAATATTTTCCAGTGGAGGACTCACGAACCCCACTTTTTTTGGCTTCGGGTGTGAATGTAGCAGTGTTTTAAATCATAGCCTCCCCCCCCCTCCAAAAACCTGGGGCTGGACCCGCCCTATGTTACAGCAGGTTCATAGTTTCACCCAGAGTGGTCAGTTACTAATTCAGCCTCTTGACTGCCATTTATAAAAACAGTATGTTGTAACTGTACCGATATTTTTCAATTTAGACTATTAGAATTACAAGGGCGTGTACATAACATGTTTGAGAAATTAATACTTTTTTATTTAGAACACAACTGATTAAAACTTATCTAAACAGACGATGTAACTGATGCGCAAATTAACTTGCAAGTGTTTGTTAAGCCTCCGAATTATTAATCACTTCGGTTGATTTCATAATTCGCGTAAAATAAAATTTTGCATATTTTTTAGATTTAACACAATATTTTGCAATGCAGGATGTACTGCTTCAAATTAGGATGTACTGCTTCAAATTATGCACAATATAACCTACATTACCACTGAACGCACAAGATCCTACCACTTCCTGGAAGCAGCAGTCGAATTTAAAGTTCTCCACTCACTCTCGAACATATTTTGTGGGAAGGCGCGTTTAATGAAATAGTCATGTTTATAACGGCTTTTAGGCTGCTTACCGAAGGAAAAAGTTGGCTAATGAGATCACATTTCTGTCTGGATGCTTGTGTGTGTAGGCTACATGTGTGTGTGTCTGAATAGGTGTATGGTGTGTGTCTGTATGTGTGTATGTCTGTCCGTGTGTATGTTCCTCCTTAAAACGTTAGAGCCAGTGGACCGAATTCCATCAAACTTTGTTCACATATAGGACTTACCAAACTGACTTGACTTTTATATATTTCGTTTACGCCCTTCTGATATTTTCAAAACGGTAGCCATTTTAACATTTTAAGGTGTTGCTAGAAATCTATGGAACCACATTTTTTAATTTCATCAAACTTAGTACCCTGACACTACATACAAAGCTAAATTGACTTCGTGTATTTCGTTCATGCTGTGTTTATATTTTTAAAATGGCTGCCATTTTTTAATATTGGGCATTATATTACATGTCTTAGGAAATTTTTTTATTTTTTTTTTTTTTCAGAATTTCACCGAACTTTGAATACATACTGTGCCGTTTCTTGGCATGTGCTCATTTTTTTGTTTTGTATAGTTTGTCTATTCGTAGTGGTAACTAGTTACACATATTATTTTTCGGCAAAGTTACTCCACCTCAGCACTGTTTGTTTCTTTAAACTTCTGTGAAATTGTAATAGCAGTACACTGCTATTATTTTATAAAGAAAATTTCAGGCAATTATTTATGTGCAGTTAATACAGTATTATATAACTATGGAACAATTATTATGTAATACTTCTGACCAACTTTAATCATGATCTGATCATATTAGTATTCAAATAAATGAAACAAAATTTAATTGGTAAAATTTAAATTATAACTATCATGTCTTGATTATTAAAAACACGTGTGTGTTTTAAAATATTATGTTAGGAAGTATTGTTAGATACTCTGTATACTATTTTTAGTGTAATACTATTTTGGTAACATCAAGTAGCTACAACTCTATGCCGGCCTACAACCTCTAGGTTTTTCTTGGTCTCAACCTTGTTGTTTCTTGCACATCATGGCGTGAACATCAGCCGAACTTCTAGTGTTTTTATCCTTTTGTAATGCCGTAATACAAGTTTTCCACCTATGGTGAGTTTATTCTTTCACTTTATTGCCCTTTGCGCCCTAGTGTTACATTGTTTTTATGACGTTCTTCTTTAAATTTATTTATTTGTTCGTTTAATGTAGCGGTCTTCGCCACGCAGTTTCAGCGCTTTGCTAAGTAGAAGGAAAGGAAGCATACATAAGTATTTGAGGGATTTGGCTTGTCTACATCTTCCGATGTAGAAGTAACATTATTTCAACTCGTCCTTTTCGCTGTAACGTCATCGGTAGCCATGGGCGAGATGGAGAAGTATCATCTTTCGGCTGTGGCAAGAGTGTCCCCATGAAGGACTGCCAGAAAATCCAGTATATATATATTTTTTTCTACTCTTGTCCTAACAACTTGATATGCACACAGCACTTGTTATTCAAATTTGAGTTTTATATGTACCGTATTGCGACTATTTTGATTTGATAACAACCTCTGCAAAATTAATTAAACTACAAAATTGAAATTTTGTTAAATGTGAAATTAAAATGTTAGTTCATTAATAATAATTGGGATGCCCTTGTTAATTATTTTATTATTATATTCTTAAGCCATATGTGCTTTTCTTGATTTGTTAATGTATGAGCGCCGATGAACAACTTGTGTGCACATTAATGCTGTTTTTCCCTTTCTTTTCTTAACTGGCCTAGAGGCTGTCTTGATCAGTTTACCCTATTGGTTTACCCTTCCTGGACATCCTAGGTTGGTTGGTACACTTTGGGTTTGGGGGAATTCCATCAAACAGTACAGCAGACTGCATTCAAAGCTGACTGTACTTTGGTGTATTTCGTTCATCCTGTGTTCATATTTTCAAAATATCGATCCTTTTTTTTTAATTCTTAGCATACTTTTACATACCTTAGGATGTATTTTTAAGAATTTCATCAAAGTTGGTGTACAAGTACTGCTTACAAAGCAGAATTTACATTTTTGCTACTTTGCTCATCCTGTGTTTGTACTATTAAAATGTTGGCCATTTTTATATTTTTAGCATAGCATTACAAATCTTGTTACATATTTTCAAAATTTCATCAAACTTGGTACACATATACCCCGTACAATGCTAACTTGTTTTTTGTATATTTCGTTCACCCTGTGTTTATATATTTTCGAAATTGCTGCAATATTTATATTTTTATCATACATTTACATATATTAGGAAGTATTTAGTAGAATTTCATTAAACTTGATTCACGAATACTACATATGTAGTAGACTTGACTTTTGCGACTCGCGTTCCTCCTTTTGTAATATTTTGAGAACGGCAACTGTTTTTTATCTTTATGATAGAAAGACATTTCGGGAAATTTTTCCCCTATTTGATCAAACTGGATTCTCGTATAGTACCAAGTAAACTGACTTATCTTTAGCATATTTATATTTCAGCATATGTCAAGTAAATTTTCCCAAATGTTAAGGGTATTCAGAAATTTCCAACCCATTGTGCTGATGTTATTTTAGGACGATTAACTATTAATGCGCTTGTCGACTCTGGAGCAGTGTGTTTTATTATTTCTGAAAAACTTTATGAAATGTTAAGGGAATTAAAGCTGATAAAGTCTGTTGAACCTTGTGATATTCAGCAGACTGTTGTGCCATTTCGTATGAATTCTTACCCGTTGGTAAACTAGACATTGCAGTACAACTGCCGATCTTCATTTAACCAGGGATGGATCCATAATTATATTATGCGCCAAATGATGTAAGGAATGCCGATTGTATAGCGGTAAGTCGCCGTAATAACACTGAGCATTTAAAATACGCAGAAACTAGGGCGTGATAGAACATTGCCACAAGGACAAGAAAATCACCTCGTTAGTGGAATCAAGAAAATTCAAGTTGTCGGTTTTAGGTTAACAAGAAAGCATGTTTGTGAAGAAGTTTTCCTGTGCTGTGCTTCAAAGAACATAAAATAAAGTTTCGCGGTGAGAAAGATGGAAGAATGCATTATGAAGCTTTCAAGCTTCGTAACCCAGAGATTTCAATAAGAACACCATAAACCCTTAGCTATGGAAGGTTGATGCGTTTCAACAAAGAAACTGGTAGGGCGGTATTTCGAACTTTCACAAGAGACCATTGCTAAAATTGACCTAACAAACACACCCGAACTAATTTTACAATGTTGACGAAACCGGCCTTCAGTTGCTCAGAAAGGAAGCAAAGTGTGCATGCAGCAAATAATGCTGAAAAGGTCAAATAGTTTCTGTGGCAGATTGTGTGAATGCTACAGGAACCAACTGGATTCCACACTTTAAAAATTTGCAGGAGCAAAAATATGAAACTTGAGTTCGGGGAAGGATTCCCACCTGGATCAGATTTTGCTATGACAGAAGAAGACTACATACAAACTACAGAATTTTGCAACTGGCTTCGCCATTTTAACAAACATCGTATGCCGGGAAACGCCCTCCTCCTAATTATGTAAAGACATACTAGTCACAAAAGTATTAATGTGTTGAACACAGTAGAATTGCTTCGTATTCAGCTTTTGATTTTGCCTGCCCAATGCAGTCATGAGCTCCAGCCTTGTGACAAAGGCATTTTAAGGGCTTTGAAAGTTTGCTGGGCACAAACTATCGAAACATTTCGTAGAGCCAACTCTGGTCGTCCCATTGGCAAACTCCAGATTTCTGAAATATTTTATTTCGCAATGTTAAAATCGGCAACTCCACAAAATGCTGTCTCAGCTTTTCCTGCAATGGAGATACAGCCGTTCAACCCAGCTGTTATTCCACTACAAGGACACTTTCAGAAATCCCCCACTTCCCACAGACATCAGCCCCATCGTATGTTCTGAAACTTCACAATCACCTTCGCTTCCTAACATCGAAGTGAGCCTTTCTGCTTCTCCTCTTCGTACTACCATGCCTTCATTCACCACATTAATACAGACAACAGAGTTAATAGGGACGCAACCCAACATAAGAAGGTAAAAAAGTGTCCATGCAACAGTGCCACGAAAACTTTCACTTCCTAGTACGCCAAAGTCCATTTCATCGACATCTGCCCTATCTACATCTGCCCACTCAACATCTGGAACTATCTGTCCAGCTGCCAATACATACCTCGAAAATTATTGTAGATACTGTGGAGGCTATTACTTTGATGATCCAGAAGAAAAAGTAAACTGGATACGATGTGTGAAATGTGTTCGGTGGTTCCATGACAAGTGCTGCGTTTGTTTGGTGACAGTAATTGGTTTGTGTGATATTGCACTGACTATGACAGTGAGTAATATCAATATATTATTCTCTGGATACTGAACAAGCTAAATTATTGATTTATGTGTGATTTATTTGCGTGTAATAAGTGTACATGTAATATTTAAATTTATTTCATACATGACGTTATTGCAGTCTCTATTGAGGCAATATCTCCACTAGGTTATTTTTACTGTATGATTTTTACTCTAACAAACGATTATGTAAATGATAATTTTAACGCTTGGTTGGTTTGATATTAATGTTGTTCTTTATTCGACGACCATTCAAACTTAAAAGCTTACTCTTAATTGTATAGTAAAATCCCCCTTCCTAAACAGGTGGTGTTATTGTATGTCAAGTAAGCCATACGAATAACTGCCGTTGTAACTATCAACGCTACATATTTAGCACTCTCATACAGTATAAGAACTGAGTACAGACTAGAGCATGCTGGTTTTCTAAGAGACGAATTCGTATAGGCTACTAATCTGACAAATTGAAATTGTTCGTACAAGAACGCTAGCGGTAATTTTCCAAAATAGTCTCCCTGGCGCCCACAGTAGGTTTTCATAATTTTCTATCTGAATTTTCTGACCGTAGTTAAATTTAAGTTTCACATGAGTGATGCTGAAATCTTAGGATCTACCGCCTTTGACACATTATTGCATTACGAAAATACGTATTTCTGATTTTCGACGGTGTTAAAAAATTTTTTAAGTTCTTGTTCGTGGTTTCACTCAGTCGGAGTTCAATATTTTATCTACGATATTATTTTTTTGCTGAACATAGTACACGCAACATAAATGTAATATTCAAGCTAGAAAAATTTTAATCAATTAATGATATGAATGAAAATACAACGATTAACGGACACATTCGCACGGTGTTTATAACATTTACTGTAATGGTGTACTTAATCGATGCTGGATGCTAGTACAAAATGACATACGTTGCGAAATTCCATGTTTATATACACACACACATTCTCACCTTATCTGTATACACACGCGCTGATATTAGGCATTGTTGGAATAGTTTCTTCATGTACAAAGAAATAAAAAATTATAGGACTGTAAATGTTTATTAAAAAATTTTAATATACTTTTTTATATATCACAGAAGTGACCCTAGGTGACAGTGCAGGAATGCAAAACCGAGGAATATTGAATATACCCTAGAAAACCAGCTTACAGTCTGGACATTCTCTACATTTCTCACATGCTAAAATTGGTACGAACGCACCAGGAATCGATCCCGTATCGTCATGGTTTGACACGATTGATCATATCACTCCACTACATCAGCGTTGAAATGAAATATATCGCGAATATTCTATGTAATCTACGAGTTAAAATAATGTTTTAAATGTTAATAATAATTAAATTAGCCGTTATTTTGCAATGAAGATACAGCGTTGCATAATAACGAGAGTTAATCATCCATACGTCTGTGAGGACTATTGGGCAATAATTTAAGAGATAGGGTTGTATGAGTAAACTAAACATGCTTGTAATTAAGTAAACCTATACTGTAGGAAACAGTGCAGTGATTAAACTGTTTTTATCAATAGGAAAAAGGCTGCGAGGGATTAAACATTTAGGCTTCATTACTAGAAGACAACACGGTATTATAAATGAATAAAATAAAACACTCACGTGCGCGCGCGTGTGTGTGTAGTGGCTTTACATGCACATGTCGCTGTTCGTTGCATTTTCTGCAGCTATACAGTACAGTATTGTTTAGAGAAATTGTCAAAGCATTAAAAAATATATTTTAAAGAATTTCAGGCAAACTTTTACCTATCCACTATATCAAAAACATAAATTATATGTACATATATACATATTAAAAACTTCTCATACTCATTAGACTGTGAAAGAAAAATAACCCTGTCTTGGTCGCACAACACTGCGTTTGGTTTTAATAATATCATAATCTCGAAGTCCGGAACCGTATTCCCGTAATGAGTAGAGTGGCTCTAGCGTCAAAAGCAGTAGCTTCAGCACATACACAATCTTCTGCAATACGTTACTGCAGCTATGCTGTAATTATATTTAAATTCCCAGACAGAACCTACGTTTTACAATGAATGTCTTATCTGGAGTTCATATAAAACATAAAAGTATTGGTTTTCAATATCTCTAGGGCAGGACTGGCAGACGTGTACTGTCTTTGATTCACAGCAAAACATAGGATATTCTGCAGGCCCCTGAAATTTTCTAAAAAAAATTATTGCGGTAGCGTTAGAAAAAATGTTATTTCACGCCATTAAATGCGAGTAACAGACGGCTTGAAATGTGATGTAGTTCCTACGAACAGGCTGGCAAATGTTGTAGAGTATAAAACTGTAAGTACTATAACTATTGAACACGTCAGAAACTGATTTGCAGATATGCACTTGTCTGTTAAGGGAATTGCCGTAGTAGAATAATAATAAAATGTAACAAGTCTCGAGATGAAATGTTTATCGTTTGAAATGCACGGCATGTTAAGTGCGCTGTTTTAGATAACTTATACCTTTAAGTCACGTGTTCGTTTTATGGGAAAAATTAAACCATAACTTGGAGAACATGAAAATAATAATTTAAAACCTAATAGCAGTCAGCTCTTAATACCTTGTTAAAGGGTCGTAAGACCTTCATACCTCACCTAATAACAGCAAAACACGCGTAGAACTGCAATAAATGCATAAGTGTTTATTGTTCCTAACTTACGTAACCGTTTTGACTAACACGTATAGAAACAATATTTGTGCTTAAAAGTTTCGTCCATAATTGTCGTGAATTTTGGACAAAATTTTTAATGTGTAGAAATTTTTCCTCCGTGTTTAGTCTGTGATGATGCCGGCATTAAGTACGCACGCTTTTGCTATGTCCTGAAAAACATATAAAAAAATAAAGAATTTTCATCAAATAGAATTGATTTTCAGTTCCTAATCACAATATATGAGTATTATTTCCCGGACAAGTAAACATTTCTTAATCTTCTGTGTGTCAATCCTGAAGCTGCGGTATTGAAACAAAAAATGTCGCCTGCAGTGAAATGTAACAACAAACTAAACCATACAAATAAAAATTAATCAGTTTAAACAAAAGCAAACTATTCTTGGCATGATGACGTTGCCTGAGTGTGACGTGCAAACAGCGATAAGGAAGAATTGGTTTTATGGCGGCGACTCAGAAAACGTGTGCAACTGTCCGTAAGTACAGTTGACTTTTGATGTTCCTGACGCCGGCTCCGACTACGATTTGGCCGGTGTTGTGCAAGCGGCCTAACTGTTTCCACTATGTGTGTTTTCAGATCTCTTTAATATACTTACCATTTAATACTTTCTACTGAAATGTGTAAGTTGATTGCGTATCGTAACCATTCACGATACGATATAGAGAGGGAAAATATTAACTTGCTGCATAACAAATTAACCATCTTTTTTTCTCAATGTTGGTGGAAATTTACCCAATAGCTTAAATGACAAATTGTATTAAACCAGTCTACTAATTTGCGAAATATAACACACAACATGTTTATTCGTATCGTGATATTTTCTTAAATAAGTCCTGTAAATTTATGTTGCTGAAATCTGAATTTTAATAATGAACTGTAATAATACAAAATGAGCTTACAATCAGTCAAGTTTTTTGTCAAAATATGACAAAAACTTTTCATTTATTTATGTTATGCTCTCTTCCAAAATATCGAGCTACATCAATATACTCCGTCACATAAAACGACTAGATAACGTTTCATTGAAATAAACGAGTAAAATATAGCTTATTCCGTTAGGCTACATGGTTCCCAATACAGTCAACGACACGAATTTTTTTTAAACTTCGTCTTTTGGAAATAAACGTAAGATATGGTGTACCATGTTTAATGAAATTAAGTCTACGACTTCAAAAAGTTATTAGCAGTGGACATACCGACAGATTTGAGATATACATTGAGGCCAGTTCTCATGAGCCTATACTTTCTATACGGAAAGTACGTTAAAAACATGAACATATGTTTGAAATCACAACATGTTTGCGTTAAGCTCCGTAATCCTTAATCTAGGGCACATATAAAAGTAAAAAAGGAAAAATCCTTACCAAAGCAGTGAGTGGAGGTGTTTTGAATTTGATTCTAATCACAAATATTTCTTACGTGAATTCAATAATTTATTTTCATTTCATACAGAAATACAACCGGGTAAAACACAATAACAAGCGGTTCTCCCTTGTTTTATTTCTAAACATTCATTTTCGAATTCGGGCACTTTCATTCCAACAAATTCTCAAAAGCAATGCTATGATTTACTTAACGTCCCTAGATTCAGAAAATAAAAACATAAATACTGCGTGAATATTGTCCTCTCTGTAAAACAATAAGCTTTAAAAGAATATTGATACAATTCATGCTATCGTAATATTTTATGATACGTATTGAAAATGTTCACAAGTAACCGTATAAATATTAGGAGAGATTGGGCAATTACTTCATACATTAACGCAACATGTACATAATACATTACAAGAATTTAAATCTTTATCGAAGTAACATATTTATTTATTTTCTCTTTTACATGCCCTCGAACAACACAAGTCTCGGTAAAGAAACTCGGGGGAAATATAATAATCAAGAAACCATCCTAGCGTTCACCTGGAGTGATTTCAGAAAACCCTGGCAACACGAGATCACGATTACCGGAGTCGATGGTCGAACCCAGGCCCTCTCGAATGCGAGGAGAGTGTTTTACCACTGTTCCACTTTGCTCGTTGTGTACTTGTAGTAATGAAGTAAAATAAACGCAGTCATGTGAAGACTTATGTTACATTAACCAAGAATACATACGAATTAAAGTTTTTAGCCGTGTACTACATAGACAGCAAGTTACAACCAAGTAATTTAGCGTCTTTTATCATGTAAAAGTTGTCTATAATTTCATAAGCACAAACTTTATTTCCTTATTTTATATCAACGTGGTACTTTAAAATAAAACAAAAAAGCGATAAATTTAAGGAGTTTAAAATTTATAAAGAGTTATTTATTTACTTTGTGAGAGTTGCGTCATTTTGCTCTTCAACTCTCGAAGAAAATTAAGCCGGGCAAACTTCGAGTTTTCTAATAAGATACGCCTCGCGTTCCTCCTCGTAAACTCGGAATGACATCAGCCCATTGATTCGTGAAAATTGATCAAAGAAGATAGGTCACTGCAAAGGGTGTTTTCCATCAGAAGGATGATGCTCGAAATTAAAGTCATGAGAATGAATGGTTTATCGTACTTATTTGCCACCCTCGTATGCAATTACGTGTGGTAGAGGGAGGCGCTCTCTGGAGAGGGGTGTTCTGAGAGCTGCAGTCTGAGGGGTCAGCGGCAGGCATCATTGTATTCCAGAGAGCACGAGGAGGGGCCGAGCATTATTTGGAATTTAATACAGGTGAACAGTTCACGAGGGCAGGGGTTGAGTTTTCATAACGCATGACTTAGGGGTGAAGTCTTTGCAGCTCGTCCCCTTTCCCTTGCTACATCCATTGTGAGACGCCGTTTAGTAATAAACATTCAACAACGATTAGTCACAGCTACGCACCAGCAATATAAAACTGTCGGTAGCCCTCACATGAAACCCGTAATTTATCTCTTCCAGCCTCCAGTTTGTAATTAATATGTTTCACGAGAATCTTCACATACTCTGGTGTAATTAAAAATTAATATTCTATAAATTTTGGCCTTCGCTCTATGTTTAGAGTTGCTGAACTAAGTTCAAATAGAATAAAATGTATTACTTAAGTTTTCTATTAAATATTTTGTCAAGTATTTTAAGATAACTGTAATAATTAAATAAAATCACAGCAAACTTAGTGAGTAAAATTAGGTTACTTATTCATTAAATAGTAATTCATTATCAAATAAAATTGTTAACTAGAAGGAAAATAGAAAAAATTACGATTCTTTATGTATATTTAATTTGCGCCTTTTCTTACACTCTCGCTACTAGCTTAAGCTAATTAAACGCGAGACTCAGTTGATTTGGCGTCCGAGATAAAATATAATAACAAATTGGTTTAGCAGTCATTACTATTTCATTGGCAATTTTTTTAAGTAAGTTAAATGAAGCAAATGTAGTTTTGACACTGACAATATTTGAGGAATACCATAACAATCATTTTCTGTGCTTATTCTTTAAAATACAAGCAATAGGAGAGTAAGTGATCACAATATACAAATTTTCGGCACGATAATATTTCCAATGTTGTGTCCCTAACATTTGTATGTTTGCGTTACGGTAAAAATGTATTTAGTATATGTAATTGAAATACTAAATAACTGTTGTAATATGTAAATAAATATAAACATTAATTTTAATAAAGTGTTCTTAATATTTTTAAAATTAATGTTAAAAATTAAAAAACCAACGTGATAAATACGTTAAATTGCATTTTAATCACATTGTGATAAGTATATTTCGTTTATGTTTTGTAAAATAATATTAACCAATTATACACAAAACATTAACCGATTTTATGGTTTTATCTTACCAGACTTTAAGATCGACAGTAGGATATTCATGTTCCTACATCCATACAAACTATATATGTTTTATAAACTAATTTTATACTATATTTTCACTAAAATGCATTGTTTCAACACAAAATACATTATTCAGAACAATATTGAATAAATATTGAAAATTCTAATAAGTTATTGGACCTGAGGCTTTAAATATTAGCAATTTTGTATCGTTCGTAATTTTTGGGTTTTTAGTCTTTTAGTAACTAGTCATGCAAGATAGATTTTAATTTCTAAAATTATTAATGAGGTTTTAATAAGCAAACAAAGAGACTCAGCATATTCAACAGTCTTGCTTTGAACAGTTTTAAAATCATAGTCATCGCAGAATAGTTCTCCAACTTTGCTTAGAGACACGAGGCTAGCCCTAGTGTGTCCATGGTATGACACAAAGTGACTGTTAGTTATCCTGGTAACTCATTGCGCTTCAAACTATGTAAATATCATGTGGAACGTGTAGGTGGTGTCATGATCATAGCTATGTCTTCATTCATTCTAATACAAAATAACTGTTTTTCAAATTCTATGTAAGAAATAAAATCGAAAATAAATCATAGTTTAAGTGTCCCTATAAAACCGAGATGTAGCAAGACACGTGTATACCAAAAAAATGTTTTAGTTGATCATTGTCTACACGCTCAAAAACTACATTGGATTGTATACAATACTGTATCCTACAAATGCTCAGATGAATATTGCCTATTTGGCAGGGAAATCTACAAGTTGAATAGCGGTGGAAGAAGCCGACGACGTGGACTTAGTAAAAAGACGACCAGATGTAACAACCACTGGACAGTTTCAACATTGCAACACTGAATATGACTAAGGGTAATCTAGTCTATTATATAGGTACCTAAATAAAACGAACTTTTCGAACGATCTTTCTGCGTGCTTTATGTCTATTCGTTAACACTTACTACTAAACTCTTACGACAACCCGTATTCAATTTCTGTACATGAGACAGTAAAACACATCCTTTAGACAAACATAGTGGCCTGGCTGGTAGTAAACTGATTTGTTTATTTCTCAGATGATATTATGACATTTCAAAAATAAAGTTACAAATTGATATCCGGGGTCGAGCTTCCAAAGTGAACTAATATTTTTGTAAATGGTAATTTTTAAAATGTTAAAGATATTTACGAAGAAAATGGTTTAATGGACTGAGCGCATCTGAGCTACCTACATCATTGATTAAAATTTGTGTGACAGTAACGCGAGTTTCACAAGTTGTCAAGAAAAATATTTTGAAGTTAATTCGTCTATTTGTCTGTGTATCCTCTGGTTTTCTGTGAGACACCACTTGCTGCAATGGCGTGTGTGGAAAATGTTTAATTAGTAATTATTATACATATTTATACATGTTTATCCCATTTTTTACGAACCAGGAAAATACGTAATCAATTATAGTATAACACCTGAAACTTAACCGTTTGTCCCTAATTCGTAGAAAACCGCAACTGTCCCTTCATATTGGTGTATTCAGTGAAATGATTACAAAGAAAACGACGATATTACATCAAACAAAAATCTATAACAAACACATATCTGTCTCTCGCTCTCTCTATATATTCCAGTCTCTATTACAATTGTTTTAAGGAATTGGGTAGATATTTAATGCGCATACATTTTGATGCACTCGAGCTGTCTTGGGTGCATACGTATGTGTATGTATATGTGTATCTATATGCAGGCCGCTAGAGTAAAATTATCAAATTTTGTACGCGTTGAAAGCAGGTATTTCTCGTAAGAAATAAATAGACCGACATACTCTATGCATGTATAATTCTTCGCTGCGAACTGCTTTTGACTACTAACATTTCTTTAATTGTACAAATAGACTTTCAATTTCACCCTACACGTTTCCGAGCATGGAGCCAATAAATTTTAAAACCAAGTCGCAGGTTAGAATTGTGTTTACCAAACTGCGCCTATTGCATCAAATTTCTCATAGGAAACGTCTTACGACAGCGCTGTTTGTAACTTAATATTTTATAATGTTACTAGAACAACCCGACAGACGTCCTCTGCCAGTGAAAACATAAAAATTGGTTTTTGTAGAATAGCGAACCCCCCCCCCCTTCCCCTTATGACTTACATGCCATTTAAGGAGAGCTAGGTATAGAAGTTGATTTACGGCCGTGCCATCTAGTGGCAAGTTATAGCAAAATAGATTTCAATAAAATATTCTCAGTATTCAAATCTCAGGGTATACCAATTTTCATGATGATCCGTTGAACGACTTAGAAGTTGATGCGCTGCAGCCTAATCTAGTGACGAGTCGGCGAGTTATAGAGTAAAATTAATAGCATAAATACTTTCTTCTTCGTGAAAAAAACATAAATGTGACAAGTTTCTTGGTTATTGATCAAATGGTGCCTCATACACAGGCCTATATATGCATACGAACATATATGTATGTAAATTAAAGCAAATTATTAAGCTTTAGTTGCATTAAAAATATTCCTATTAGCTATTTTTAATAATCGTTACTTGTAATGAGTTAATTGTGATTTTGCAGTGAAAACTTAATGTACTCGAAAGGAAGGGTTCCTTTTATGAATAACTGACTTCGGTCAATGAAACCTAAAAGCATTCTCCTAGTTCTAAGAGTCTGAACAATGCGATGTATACTATACGCAGCAACTAAATTGCTAAAAAGAATACAATGAAACAATTTTTTAAAATAATTTTTTGAGGACGGGATGGTAGCGGGTGAACGTCAAACATATGAGTTGATGTACACATACAGTACACAAATTTTAAAATTTTGACGGGTAAGGATAGTTATTAATTTACAAATAACATTTTTGTGAATGTAAATTTAATTCCCTCCGTCCAAATTCTTCTAGCACTAGCGGAAGACCAATAAAATAAACACCAGCATTTGAACTTAAAAACAAGCATATAAAATGATTGTTTATTGATACACATAATCATACACACATGCATACACATTATACGTAAGCTTACATTCATAAATGCAGACACACATGCATGCATACATAAAAGATGCAAAGTTCCAGGCCTACATTCTTATAAGTGCACATGCATGTAAATATACTTGGTAACATGCTAATATTCACATATGCACAGCCCTATGTACAAATAAGCACACGACTCTTTGCACAAAATATTTTTCGAGGAAAGGAAACATAATTAATTGCAAAAATGTAATAGCACTTCCTTTCATTATTTTTTACTTTGTTAACTAGAACGCTATTAAAATTTTATTTAAACATATGTGCCTATTTATTTGTTAATCTCTTAACACAAGTTCTGTTTGTTTATACAGTAATAGTTTATTTCAGCGAAAAAGTGATTCTGGGTATGTGTTACCTGAATTTGTTGATATTAATTAAGAGTTAATATACCACCAAGAGATGAGCGAAATGCAGTCATGTAGTCCATAGTACGGTTTGCCTTAATGTTGGTGGAGCCCTTTTTACTTGTTTCTCTAAATTTCAAAATGTTGTTCAAAACCGTTAATTCATGCAATGGCAAATTGTTCTGTGAAATTTAAAATCCAAGAAGATAATTCGACTACGACTAAAGTGTTTCGCGAGAATGCAGTCAAGTACAAGTGAATAATGTTATGAACATAAATATCACGACTGCGAAAGCAAATGCAGAAGTAGTTTGGTGGTCTTTGAGATCGAGATAACTTTGTATCGTTTGCATTTTTTCACACGCAAGTTTTATAAGTTATCAATCATTTAAGTTTAATGAGAGCTTTAATTAGGTATTGACGATTATATTCTTACGACGAATTAGGCAACAGTTTTCATCGCCATGGTACGAATTAAAGGGATCTGAGTTTTTAGAGGGTTGAGAGAAAGACGACGAAACGTGTGAGTTGATTCATTTGGAGTAACTGTCACACACCGGAATTATTTCTTACATCGTTTGGAACAAAAGTAGTTTTATACATGTGGATCCTGTTCCCATTATTTTCTGGGTAGGCCAAATCTGAACATTTGAAATATGACGAATTAAATGCAGATGTAATTCAGTGACGTTCAACAGATTGAATTGTTTGTATTTGAAAATCAACAGTGGACCACAAATCCCGTCAGACAAGCGTCTCGGTAGCTGTGCCGATTATTTGTACCATCCCGTGAGAAATATGCCCCATCGCAAAACTCTAAGTATCAGTACAACTGCCAAATTGAATTTAACTAGAGACCCACGTGTATATTACAAGCCCTATATGTGGGGGTAACTTTATGCAACTATATGTATGAAACGACATGACACTCGAGATCATATCATAGACAATACCATAATATGTTAGAAAAATATTTGCACAGCGATAGTTCAGCTTATATCAACACTTATAATTGTACATCATAATAACAAAAATGCTTTCATTCACTTAAACAAATTCAAAAATATATTTTGCTTTTCAGTATTACAGTGTTTGCTCCGAAGGTAAGTTTGGAAAATTTATTTGCCTCCTAAGCTGGGATTAATAGCTGAATTTGTACATGTTTAACAAATTAGGCAATTTACAGAATTTTACAACATTCTATTGGTAGGCAACACAATGTTAGTTATAACTAACATAATAAAATTATAATTGCAATATCTGACAGTCAAAATACTTGAAACAAAAATATTTAAGTGGATTAAATTAGACGAACTTAAGAAAATAGTAAGTAATAGATGACAACAATTAAAATAATTATTAAATTAAACTACAACAGTGCAATTCAGCACCCTTATGTGATAACATAAGTTTCTACATTGAGATGGGGTTAAAAAACTAATTCACTGAGAATAAAATGCTTTATTAAGTAAGAACAGTTTCAGTTGCTTTTTAAAATCGTTGATGAAATTAATGCCAGTTTGATATGGACTTCTTTCAAATAAAAGAGTCATGTCATTTTTAACCTGGTTTTATATACATTCAATATGTTTTGGTTCCTGAAACAAATTAGCATGAGAATTATATCAATAAGAATGCAGTCCTTTTTTTGTAATACGGAGACAAATTTCTGTGGTTAAAAAGATCAGGACGGTACATTAAATTTACGTTATATATTTTAAAAAAATCGCAGACTGAAAATGTTTAAGCGCTGCCTATAGCATTGAGATATTATTATTATTATTTATTACTAATATTATAATTACCATTACAGAGAAATAATCACTACATCGTAACAAAACAATACAAATAACTTTTAAGTGTAGGCCTATCTATAGTCATAAAGCATAAACATCAGTAAAATATGCAACAACAATATTTCAGTAAGTATGTAGTTACTAAACTAACATGCAAGTGAAAAATTGTGGTTGCATAGTTCACAAAGACCCACTATTTCATTTATAAAAACAGTCACTGTACTAAGAATATGCTTCAAGCCGATATGTTATGACCGTATGTATACCACCGCAACGGCAGCAAGAAATACGGCAAAAAAATGCCGCCAAGTGCAACGTGTTGTAGGCTACATAACAAAAATATTTTGGTACAATATGTCAGCTATGAAGCTAACAGAAAGATAACTATGAAATCACAACGTTAATTTTAAGTACAGAAGACCGGTCATTTCCTTTATCACTTCACTAATGAAAACCACACTATGCTCAAAGTCTGCTTTAGCAATAAGACTATGTTAAGCAAAACACATTCGGCAATAAATAGTGGTGTTAGTAACTTAGCTTTTCATTATATTTTCCGTTCTTATGATGCCTACAAGCTGAAAGGCCATTCAAATTAAATATTACTATCGGCAAGTATGAACGTTTTCATATAAAACGTATTTTTGAGCGACTCGAAATGTGTGAATATTTTTTTCTGTATTTCACAGCAAATTATTCAAGTGAACATGTGATATAAACATGATTATTACACCTAAAATGTTTTTTTTTATTATGTCTATTTAAAAAAAATAGGAAAGTATTTAAAATAACCGAATGTTAAATGTAAGTTAACCAAAATTTATTTCAACTTCACGATTGATATAGGCCGAAATAAAATACAAGTTTAACTGTGTACATATTGGTCCTGGTACTGTAGCGTTTCTTATTTCTTTACTTCATTAAGTACAACTTGGCCTCTATAAAAATGCTTGTTTATGTATTACTTCGTGAATTCATGTTTATTAATTCATTGCTAAAATAAGTAGTGCGTAAAGAATAAACATTACTCCTTAACTACTTACATGCCAAACAAGTGTTTGACAACGATTCCCACTCTGAGTAAATATAATTTGCAAATAGCAAAATTAATTCTCAGGCAATGTTCCAAGAGGCCACACTGATAGCTACTTGGCTCAGAACATGAGATTATTTATCTGTATATAAATTACGCAAAGCCACACTCCAGATAAATTTAGTTTTAATCAACGTAATATATACGCTGAATCCACTATAAATGTTTCAAGTTTTAAAAGTTAACAGTTATGAAAGTATTTCCGAACTGATTGCTGGTACATTTTATCTCAAGACAAAATTAAATAGCGTTTGAACTCTGCACTGCTTAGCGCTACGGTTCAAAATTCTAATCATAGCATTCTTCGCTAATGTCATAGTGTAAAAATTCATACTGACTGCAATTTGAAGGCCAATAAAGCTATGAACAGTTCTGCGCATCTAATAATTATTATTTCTTTCGTCTTGTTTATGAAGTAAGATTTTACTGTTCATGGTGTAATTTCCGCGATGGTGTTTAATTTAAATGTAGGGTAGTGGCATTTTTTTTTTTCGAAAATGTTTTAAGGACACGGTATACAGCAATTTTCACTACCATATTTTTATGTTTTATTTGTACCAGATGATTTTTTATTATTTTAGACACAAAATGTGACTAAAATTTGCTCTTATATTTTTATATCTCGCATGGTTTTTGCGTCATGGTTCGTTCAGGTAAATATTTTCATGTTACCGTTTTAAGGGTGACACTAACACCAACATAGCCTACATAACAAACTGAAAAAAATTCACAGTGGATATCGATGCTACAGGCTATAATTTAACGTACATAAAAACAAGTATTAAAATATTTTTGTATTTAAATGAAAATGCTGAAATACAATACGAAAATTTCGAAAACGCAATTATGTTTTAAAAATACAAACGCGTATTATTTTGTGGTTTTTACATAAGTGAACTTGTAGCCTACTGCATCGTTATCCACTGTGATTTGTTTCAGTTTGACGTGTCTGTTGGTTTTAGCGTTGTGCTAAAAAAACAGTTCATATGCAAATTTTGACTTTAACGCGCCCTCACGCAAAAACTATGCGAGATAAAAGAACTTTTATAAGAGCAAAATGTTGTTACTTTTGTGTCTAAAATAAGAAATAAATATCTGGTTCAATAATAAAATGAAAACAGGGTGAAGAAAATTGGTCTAGACCGCGCCCTCAAACCACGTAACTCATGGTTGTCTGTTGAGAGCACGAAGCTATTTATGGGAACATTTAATTGTACTAGGTGTCAAAACTTATTTTAAAACGTTAACTCTAATGTAACTGTAATTACTTTTAATGGGAGCTGCACTTGCCTGAAACAAGTAGATATTGAACGTAAGAGATTCATGAGTAGTAAAGATGAAAACAATGAAACCTATGTAAATAAATCACGCGACAATTCTAATGTTTACATACAGCGGATAGATTCAAACAAACTGGAGAAAGAAACAAAATGGGCTCTCAGAATTGGCGAAATTTTCCTGTGCCATCTGCCCAGAACTAACGATTTTCTTGACCACGAAAATACTCGACAGCCAAAGACTTGACACACGCCGTGAAAAATAAAAACATCAAGTATTAACCTAGCCATCTGGGTGGACGTATTTTGCACGTTCGCGGCATAGAAGTACGAAGTGATGAAAACACAGCACGTGCAATACGCCTCACCTTAGCTTCTAGTAGCAAGTTACTGTACTGGCGCGCAGTCTTCTTCAAGTAATGTTTTGTAACTCGTGTGACATGAAATTTATGAGTGCATTGCCTAATATACACGTGGCATTTTCGTTCAGCTAGTCGCAAAACATTGTAATACATTAATTATTCAAATAATTTAGTGCTTATGTTTTTTCAAATACACATGGCATAGGACCCTGCAATAAATTTAACTACTGTAGACATGGTTTGCCAATTCAGTGTTCACTGAGGTAGATGTAATTTGTGTAAACTGCTTAGATTATCAGTAGACTACAAACACTGCACTGAGCAGTGACCCATACAGGATTTGCGTTTAGGGTAGTCCAAATAAGTGTTTCCTAAATGCATGTAAAAATAATGTTCCAGCATTGCTTAGACAGCCTTTGTAAAAAATTTATGTTAAGAATTTGACTTTCTCTATTTCTTGTGGTTTTCACCACTTAATAGATCCCATAAATGTAAAATACGAAATTAATTACATTTGTGTCACAAGCACCACAGAATCCGTACCCAACATACATTTTATTTAATGTAAAGGAATAATTCCTTACACGTTCTGAACTGAACAGAAACCTCCAGTCAGATAAATAAAGGATGTTTGGTAATTATAGGTACAAACGAAAGGGGTGTGTCGAAGACGATAAAACAAGCAAATTATGCTAATTAACACAGGCCCAGTAAACAACAGTTTTCCCGTTACGACGTATGGACACATGCTAACATGGCAATGTTGCAACACTGTTACAGCCGTCTGTACAAGGTATCAGTTCCCACAGTCAACAGCAAATGCAGTGTGGCTGTATAGTGTTCGACGAGGTCGCCATATCCCAACACACGTTTTCTAATGAAGAAACGGCTGATATCCACGGCATGTATGGGCGAGCTAATGACAATGCACGGAAGGCAGCTCAAATGTATCAACAGACCTACCCACAGAGAAGACAGCCTGACAGCAGTGTGTTCACAATGGCACGTCAGCGCCTGCACGAGACAGGTTCTTTAAAACCCAACATGCGACATGCAGGTAGACCAAGAACAGTTTCGACACCGGTAATGAAGGAGCATGTGTTACAACAGGTGGATACAATGCCAGGCACAAGTATCGGACGAGTTGCTGCAGCAGAAGATGTTTCGCCATACCTCATATGACGGGTATTACACGAGGGAGAGTTGCACCCATATCATGTACGGCGTGTGCAAGCATTGGCCGCACCATACTTTCTAGCCCGGGTTGCCTACTGCCAATGACTCCAGGCAGAATGAGGGCGAGACCCAAAGTTCATCGTGCGCGTTTTATTTACAGACGAAGTATGCTTCACCCAAGATGATATCATGAACATCCACAAAACACATGTGTGGACTTATGAGCTACCACATGCTATCATTGAGACGGTAAATCAGTGGAGATACTCCATTAATGTTTATGCAGGTGTCGTTAGTGATCTGTTGTTAGGACCACAAGTCCTACCTGGCCGACTTACTTGTCGTGCGTACCTTCATTTCCTGCAGCACCAGCTTCTCGACAGTTTAGATGAAGTGCCTCTTGGTGACATCGGGACGATACTGGCACGAGCATCAAGTGCCTCAACGCCGCTACGCGCAAGGCTCTTAGCCCAGCACGTAGTGTTTTCGTCGTGCTGTGTGTACGTACGGGACTTTAATCGGCGACCCTACAATTTCATTAGTGGAAAGTTTTATGGAAAGTACAACGCAGGGCCCTATACTAGTTTCGCAGATATTCGTCCACAGTATTGTAAGGCACTGCAGCCTGAAAAAGTCGTTTTCGGCCGTGTTGAAGGGCTTAAAAATGCTGTTTGCAAAACATGTGATGTGTTGAAAGTTGTATTCCGCCCTGGTCTGAAATGTTATTTCTTTTCGTGCGAAACCCGCGTGTGCACACGTGGAATAGTTTATTTGTAAAACGTGTATTTCAAACATGGTGCAACACAGTTTGAGAGATAGGTAGACGGGCGCCTTATGTAGTAAATGCGTGATGGTGTTCTGGCACATTTCCATGTGGCTGTTCGGGAATTCGTCGCACGTATGTTCAACAACAGGTTGTATTGATATGGTCTGGCAGGCCGAACAGCCGGACAGCGAGAGAGGTTCGAGCTGCAATCAGGTCAGCATTCGGAAACCACAGAAGGCAGCAACTTACATCACCTCCATCGTAGTGGTGCAATAATGAGGACAAGCACGTCGATATATGGCACTGTTACCAATTAAAGGAGGTCTGTCGTCAGTCTGTCGTCCACCAGCACTCATCCGATCAACAGCAGTTCAGTTCTCCGCCGGGACTCGTCTCGTCCGCCGATGGCTTCTACCTCATCAATCCAGCTTTCGGTAAGGTCTTTAGGTCTAATTATGCGGCAGAAACCCTCAACTTAACACAATATATTAATAATCAGTAAAATTACGCTCCCCTCCTAAATTATTATTACACTCTGCAAACATCTTTGTATTCAGAGTACCTGCCACTGTAGTAGAGAAAATGCCAGTTTAACCATTACTGTCTTAGTCTTTTAACCCTAAATAATATCTAAATAAACGCACAGTGTAGCTACTATTTGAGCGAAACCCCCCAAATTAATAATAACTTATGAGCAACCATTTAAATAAAACGACTTAAATATTCATTTTGTAACAAGGTGTATCGTTCGTGACTTGCAAGTACCATGGCCTTCCAAGTCCCCCGACGTCAATCCATTGGATCTTTGTGTGGGGATATTTTAAATCATTTTAAGTGTGTGTCAGCCCTGTGATAGTGTCCACGAACTAAAGGAACGCATTGTGGATTGTTGCCACTGCATTCGGAACACATCTGCAATTTTTGAACGTGTACGGGCATCGATGCGAAGACGTGCTGAAGTCTGCCTTCACATAAACGGCGCCCTTTTCGAACACTTGTTGTAATGTCTTCGTCCACATGTGCAGCATTTTGACGTTTTGATCCTCGGGAACACTTTTATCATAGCGTTCCTATCGTTACTTGTAATGTTTCGTATTGAGAAAACCATTGGTTTGCGGAACTATGTTTATGACATTATTTGCTTGTTTCATCGTTCTCGACACACCCCTTTCGTTTGTACCTATAATTATCACCTGTATATTAGTAAAACCGATTGCTCAATGCGAGTTAAAAATATTCTCTTATATTCTAAATAACATACAGTACATAATTTTGGATGCTCAGGCTTTCGCTGATACAAGGTGTTAAATGAGAACACGAATTTCCAAAATTTTCGTCTCAGTTGTTGCGGTTGCTTTTTTTCTGTATTTTACTCTGTGGTGTTGTATCAGTTTTTTTAAGCGAATCATCTGTTACTGTCCGCTTGTGAAATACGTATATAATATTTTAAGATTCTGTTTTAAAATATTTTCAATTTTTTTTCTGTATTGTTTAGAACTATTGCTACAAACGTACAAAAACTTGCATATCAATCTATCCTACACAAGACTGCATTGCGATTTGTAGACACCGAATCTTAGTTTCTATTGCCCAACCACTCACAACTTTTTTGTGCTTTGGTTCTTGTTGTGGTACGGGCCCCTATAGGCTACAGTCTAGATAGCCTGCGCGTAAATGAGTCTCTGATTTTACACTACACTTATACTGAAGACACCAGCTTGCTGTATTACGATTTACACATATTTTAGGCTGTCTAGGTATTTAAAATAAGTTACAAGGATAGTCTCGATAGGGATAATTTTCTGCTTGAGGCGATCAAACAGTTGTAGGAGAAAATTACAAGCGTCTGATAACTTACTAGAAAGGTTTCTTGGTCAACTCGTAGTTTTCTCTGCTCGAGAGCAAAGTAAGCTACTGTACAGGCGAAAACGCTAATTGGAGTGGAAAATGTGCAGACACTGCAGACGTACCCAAAGCCACAATGGTGCCCCAGTGCTAAAATTAGCAAATAAAGAAGAACGAAGCGAATATTATAATACATGTAAATAAAGTAACATACCACTGCAGTTGTGGTAAAGGGTGTGTTTGAGGTGAAAACTGACGAGGTACTACGAGCGACGCTGGCCGGCACGTGTATCGTGATGTCGGCTCTACGCCCAAAGTTGTAAATGTGCTTGCATTGTTCATGCCGTCACGTTTTTACTGTGGGGCACTAAGTGGTGACCACGTAATTTATTGAACCAGTTATTATGACAGTCCAATGTAGCGTAAGTGTAGACCTCAATTTCGAACGAATACGAAACAACCGTCTGAAAAAGCCAATTTTAGCCCAGTTAAGAGTGCTTTAGAATAATGCTTGCAATGTGCGTGGTGTCTTCGCTAGTAGTACGAAGCATTTTCTTTTCGTAGACAAGCATTGTTAACGCACGTTTACTAGTCTCTGTGAAAATAGGCGTAACCTCGAACACGCAGCATGCATTTCGAACGCCAGCCAGGGGCCGCTTTAAGTAAAATATTTTGTAAATATGTATATAACTAGGCCTATAAAGGTTTGTCTTGAACTTCCTCAATTTAGAGACGCTTAATTGTTTGCAGACGTTTAGAAATAGTGTGGTAATGGTCATATGACTGAATAAACAGCCAACCTTTTCCCAATAGGTTACTTAATATACATGTATGTTTGTATCACGACGGGTATTTGTCTTCAGGTGAGTTCTTACCCACAGGTTGTAGTTTAACGGGTAAAGTTGACCAATCGTTTATTTTCATGTTAAAACGAAAATTTTTTAACGTAGGCCTACATCCGCGTAGTGTGGAAATTAAATGTGCATTAAACTGTATTTTAATTAGGTGTAAAGGTAAAAAGTTGTAACGATTGTTTGCTGCAAACTTTTCGTACATCATAATATAAACTCTAAGCGTGTATCGCATGTTTGTTGCTCGAATATGTGTAGGCCTAAATGGAATCGTGCGCATTATGTACATGACATTCAGTGTGCACTGTGGTGGCCATTATTTATACTCGTTGGCGTATATCGTAATTTCTCGTCGTTATTGTAACCGTGTAGGGTTTTCGTGGAAATACAAGAATATAAGCATCGATATATACGAAAAAAAGTTAAAAACTGTAAAATGATGGCACACCTTGTCATCGTACTCATGCATTGCCAGTAGGTCTTTGGACAAGGACAATACCTATTATCAATAAGAAGAGTCCCTCACAGATTGGTTTGTAGAAAATGTTGCATAATTCCGTTGTAAGTAACGAATTAATGACAAGGCAAAAATACCAAAACATATTTAGTAATTTAATTGATAGTTCTAGGGGGGATTGGGGAATTGGACCCGGCTGACCCCCCCCCCCGCCCTCACCAAGGTGCGGCACTGACAATGAAAAACTATAAACTAAGAGCTCAGTCCACCCATATTACAAAATAAAGAAAATCCCAACAGAATCACTCCCAAATAAAACACGTGTAATGTGGAAATGAAAAAAGTCAGCCAAGAAGGAAGTGATATTAAAAGTATTCCTCTGGCCAAGCAAAGGAACAATATGTCATTTATTTCACAATGTTCACAGCATTCATTTGTACAAGTAGGCTTACTTGCGTAACATTTTCGTGGTTCATTAACGTTACAACTTGTATAAATGTTTTGCAGTACAAATAACATCTCAATCATACACATTACATGTGACGTCAAAGATATGTATCATGAGCCCATAGAACGCATAGGTAACGTATTTTGCTACTGGGAAATATTGCGAAAAGCGTTCTCATTTGGCTTCTACTGAGAGACTACACTGACAATTTCGCGTTCCTAAAAATATATTTACTGGCCAATCGTCTCGGTGCTAACAGTAAAAAGGGGAATACGACCCATAATGGCGGCCGAGCCAAAGATTCCCGATGATTAGAGGTACGTCAGTTTCGCAGATACATTCCAGGTCAGGTTGAACGCCAAAATGTATACTTCATAATCACGTGTGTGATTAGCTGGCGGCTGTTAAGAAACGCATTTGACTACCGCAAGCCAATAGTAAATAAGGAAATGATTCCCAGAGCTATCGCGTGCTACTCGCTTGTAAAGTTGTATGCCAATGAATAATCAACTGTGTCCAGTGCGTGTACAGGACTGAGAAATCTAGGCTACTGCCAGATGATTCCGCGAAATTGACGTACCTCTACCGATGATGCCAAAGCACCAGTGCCACGATAGCAGCCGAACCGGAGATTTCTGAACACACCATATGAACCCTGATACACTAGTACCAAGATGGTGGTCCCCAGAAGCAGTAAAGAAATGATAGACGGAAATTATCATGTAAAAAGTATGGCGGTATGTGGTAAACTAGATGGCGGTAACTGGCAATCAATACGGCGGACGGAAACAAAAGGCAAATGCCAAGGTCATATTTTTTGGTCAAAGGTCAAGGTCTAAATTTTAGTTCAAATGTAAATGTTAAAGGTCAAGGTTGTTTAGTTGCAGTTTGGAAATGTAAGAAATATTACTTTATGAAAAACATAGTTAAGGTAAATGCTGTTTAGGAAAACGAAATTACAAAATAAGTGATTATGATCAATTAATTTTAAACTTATCTGAAAATATAAGTAATGAAGCGAAGCTGCTCTTAGGCGAAATGAGATTAGGATAAATACTTCTATGATAACTTTAATTAGAGGAAATAAAACATTTGTACACACAATAAAATTACGGAAAGCTATGCAAGGAAAACGAAGTGAGGCGGAATGTTAGGAGAAAGGACTTTACTACACTCTCATAAATGTGTCTACCTTACTGAAGGAGATTCGAGGAGAAATTTTCTTCCGCTAAATAAGATGGAAGCAAGACATTACTTATTGGGGAGGCATTATAACGTCATTAAATTAAATTTAAATTTTGGTTTAGGAAGCAGTGTATTAAAACACCATAAAATAAATTATTTACTCGTAATTTAATAGGAAATTTTGGAATATTTTACAACTATTTAAAAAATGCTATCAGAAATTTTCCTTCTGTATGTAATATTTAGGTGTTTTAATTCATTTATTCCCGTTTCAACATATCAAACAAAAATATCAACATTTTACTTCTTTTGATTGTTCTGTTGAAACTGACTGACTGCTGCTGGTACATATTATAGTCTAATACGCCGTTATCGACGTTTATGGAAAATTTTGTTAAAGAATATAAATTTTCTGCTAGAAAAATCTCAAGCGATGTACGTGAACTTCACACTACATCGTAATGATGTAAATCTTTCACGTAACACAAACTTGCTTAGGCCAATGAGTAAAATTGAACTTCATTTTACATTTTAAATAACAATAACGTCCCAACTGATCGTCTACATAATTGAGGTATAAACGCTTTGTTTATGAGAACACATTAAAATATGTAAAAGCATGACATTATTTTTAATTAGGCCCCTATGCAAATTTACGGGTACCGTATGTGTAAAATCTCCCCAAAATTTTAAACGCAAACCAATAACAGCTATAGGCCTAGATTAATCGTTAAAATTAAAAGTTTCAATGCTATACATCCTGTATGAGTTTGACATAGCCAGGTTCATTAGGATTTGTTAAAATTAATTTTCCACTAGTGCTGAACACTGTTATTTGGCGGATTTTCCAAGTTTACGATCATTATTCCGCAAGTCTCTTTGTAGCATATAGTTAGGCCTACAGTCATCTTGACTCAAAGTTTATCAATTATTCTGGTTAAAATCTCAGGAATACGCTCTTGGTTATATTCAAAGTAATTATGAGGATGTAGGTGTGTGTTACGGCAGTTTCGTTAAAATTTGAGGCCGCATTTGTAAAATTCTATGGAGCTTCGTCTTGCAGTTAAAATAATTTGACACTTCAATATGTATACATATAGCAGAAAAGGTTGCTAAAATGTGTTACAGGTGAATCACGATAAACTGAATCCCTTTGTAACCAATCTCTGAAAATGTGATTTACCATTATGTATAAGTAATTTATCATTAACATTATTTGCCACTCTTCATATACGGGCGAATTACCAGCTGTCGTTCCACATAGATTTTTAAACGCGAATATGATATGAGTTACTATAATCTTACAATACTACGAAAGAAAATATTATTTTTGTATTCTATGTATTTTGTAAACGTATAAACGTTTCCAAGCTATTTATTTAGATTTATACCGACAGAACTATACTTGCAACACGTCACACCTTTGAAAAAATTACTAGCTCTTGCTGCATATAATTCAACAGTGACAACAGTTAAATTATTGCTTGTACAGTTGGCAGCGAAATATCGCATGTGGTTCCGTGTATTTTATATTTAAATACAACATTACTGAAAGAACATTAAATGGATTCGACCACTCCGCATTTCATGTACTTTAAAATATTTATTTATTATATTATTGACATACATACTGACTGTAAAATTTTACTTAATTTGCGCCAGCAGAATGTGATGCATCCGGACCGTTCAATTTCAACAGTCGTTAGCAAACTGTGTCAAGCGCACCGCGATCCTGACGTAGTTCAAAATTCCACCGATAGGTGGCGTCAGAGTTAGGTTTTCGCCGCTTAGCTTGGAATGGCTTGGAAGCGTTTTTGTGTTTGTACGTTGTGCAATAAATATGGAATTATGATAAAACACATTCAAAAGTGTTAGAAATGACTGTTTTCTCATTGGTAACTTGTAAGTTGTTATGTGTTACGATAGCCAACATGAGTATCTTGATTTAGAAACAGCAATTTTTTTTTGTTTCACACACTAAGAAATACGTTGTTGTTTTTATTGAGTGCGTTGTCGTTCACGCAGTATAACTAAACGGAATTTGAATTTTTAAATTGCGTGTGTCGTTATGTTGATTTTTAGTGGCTGTTTTGAGTTAAGAAATTCTATTTCAATGTGTACATATTTACGAGATTCGTAACGGCGGTAGTACGGGTCGTATAAATTAGAGTCTATGCACAGAAACCAGTATTAAAAGACGTTAATTCGTAGGTATTTATAACTTAGATTACTATTAGTTATAAATTTTACTCAATACCCACGTATTTAGTGAGTAGATATTGGTATGTAAGGTAGATGTAAACATTGTACTATAGTAGGCAGTTAAATTGGCCTCTGAGCTCCATAGTGCTCTTATAAGGACGAGAGAGCGAAGAGAAACTGTCAACTGATATCCTGTCCAGGGCCACATGCCAGGTTGATACTAGCTGGGCGGAAAACATTCGGCGCTTTCCGTCATACAATACATAAGTAGAGGCACGAGAATTTCGCGTATTGATTGTAGGTCAGGTTAAACGCCAATAACCTGTATATCACTGTAACTTCTGTGATTAGACGACAGCTGTTTATACACACCTTTGGAGGTTGCAAGCCAGTAGTAAATAAAATAATTTGTGAGGCTACCCTGTTGTACGGTTAGGAGCCAGTGAATATTCGACTTTGGTCAGTGTGTGTATAGAACTGAGAAGTCCAGACTGCTACCATTTAATACGCGAAATACTCGTGCCTCTATACATAAGTGCAACATATTTGTGAGTTGCTGCAGTTGTGCCCGGGAGGGCGTATATACCTTTCAGGATATGCGAAAACTATTACAAGCTGCTACGTTTTACTTCCGTCCGTAAATATACGGAAGGTTTCGGAAATAAAACTATTCAGTCAACCAAAATTAATGGAAATGTTGTTGAAAATAATATATATTTATCCTACTACAGAATAGTAGTCACTAATTGACAAGATCACTGCGCCTACAGTATCTGCTTCGACACACGTTATCAAGATATTTCTTTAATTCAAAATCAAAGGACACAGTAAAAATGTGTACAATGTGTGTGTTCGTCATGGAGGTAGAAGTATACAGGAGATGGCATGTTGGGATTTCCTTGAAGTCGGCGTATATATGCCAGTTTTGCATGAAGAATACGTTATTTTTGACTAACACACAACAACGAGTGATCGAGTAAGGTTTTCGTTTAAGCTCCTCGTATGGTATTGATACTGTAGAATGATTAGATTTGAATGAAAACGGTTACGTGCGTTTAATTCGGCTGTAAAGAGAGAACAGGTACGTGAAATACATCTGCTACTGTTGCATTTCATGAGTAAAGGGCCATGTTTTACATTGGCATAGTGTAATTTATGTGTTTATGCAGCTAAACCTAGCGAACATGAAAAAAACGACAACATATATTGTTTATTTACGCATAGGCTATGCACGTCAATGACGATGTGCAACTGCTTGCTAATAGCAATAAAAAAACAAATTTGCACACTAAATGTTAAATAAAAAGCAGAAACTAGCATAAATGTAAGTTAAACAATGGTGTCCATGCCTAAGCAGTTGGCGATGTCGGTACTCACAGAAATGTGTTTCAAAACACAACCATATAGTTGAATTTTAATATTATTTAAAAATTTTGTTCACCTACTAACATAGGCTGCGATGAACACGACACATATGCTATTTGATAAATTATTTAACTCTATTGTTCTTCAAACTTCGAGTAAAATATATTGGCTCTTATGGCAGAAAAAATGTTATGGTCTGCAGTGACCACGTGTATAAATGTTCAAGCAACAAGGGCGCATATACGCGGACTTTCTAGTATTTGCCTGGGCAGTATATGGCGTGGTCACCCCCTGGTGTTCGTATAATACTTGGCTATGGAAAAGGCATGCGGCACGCAAAACACATAAAATTACAAGTAAAAGAAACAAACTTTTTTAAACACATTAAAAATTGTAAACAATTATTTTTTTGTTTTAGTCAACGTCATTTTAATAATATAATGATATAGGTCTACGTGTAATGCAGCCCATAACAATTTTATACTGTCACCGAACATAAATAAGTATGCCACATTTAAGCTCAATCAGATACCAACAAATGGTTGAAAATTGTTTGCAAATATTGAAACGGTCAACTTACTTAAATACGAACATTGCAAGTTACATAAACGCTTGTAATAATGAAAACACATAGTTTGAACTACTTGACACAATTCATTTAGATTTATTTTGTGGACTATACATTCATAACTCAGAGGTGAAAACACAAAAGAAAGTAAATGAACAGTATTAATTGCGAATGAAATATAATGATTTTTCAAAATAAATAATAAACTCAATATATTTGAAAAAAAAAACTAAATTTAACAGTGGCAAAATATTATTTCATACTCTATAAGAACCAATCATGTTTTTTTTTCATGTCAACTGCGTGTTTTTAACACAGGGCCGAACATTGTAAAACGAAATTCAAAAATCAAAATCTGTTTAGAATTCAAAACTTTACTGTTTTTCACAAGTTTGTTATTATAGCGTTTTATAGCACACCTTTTGGCCAAATACAAACATTTTTAATACTTGCAAATTTACTAAACCCTTGCGACAGTTTTTAAACGCTGGTTTTTAATTATCTACAACACTGCGAAAAGAAGAGCTAACAAAACATATGTGACAGATTTTTGAAGAATCTGATCTTAGAAAGAGAAAGGGGTTCCAGAATATATTCACTGAAAGCAAAACAAGAATTGAAAACATTCTGCGCTATCATAATTTTACTAGAAGTTATGACAGACTTTATGTAAGTCATTACACATTATTATAAAAAAGGATGGGCTCTTCCACAGAAAGGTTTTTGCTTAGCATTGAATTTGGTAGCACGCACAAATAAATTGATAAAAAAATACATATATAAATATATACAAAAAAAATTCTTGCCAACTAGGTCACGCCAGCTACTAACAAAGGATTTACTTATTGTCAATCTAGATTTAGGTAAATTTATTGTTAGGCTTTATTTTCTTATTCAGTAATGGTTCGAAATATGTCAACGTTAATCAAACAATAAATTATACGTTCCTCCTGAAAAACAAAACCCCAACATTCTAAACTACATAAGAAGCTGTGGCGGTCGAGCGCTTGCCTTACACCTAGGCGATCCGAGTTCTATCCCTGGTGTTTGACCTCCGGATTCACGCATGTATAATCGTATCGGACGATGTCGCAGTTTGGCGATTTTTTTTACGGGGATCTCCTATTTTCCCCATCCTTGCATTCCGGCACTTCTCGATTCTCGACTCATTCACTCTCATATAGACTCTGAATGTCATTGATGTAATATCCTTCAGTTCCGCAATATACAAAGTAACACTTTGTTAAATACTTGATGATAACATTTCCAGTATGTGTATTTTCATGGAGTGGTTAGTGGTTAATGTGGTCGTTCTTTGCTGACTTGACGAATTCTGACTACATCTCTTTCTCTCACAACCGAGTAATCAGCTGCTCTCGCTGGTTGCTCTTTTAGAGGCTCAAGTATTTACTTGCCGTTTCTTCATCACAACACTGAATAACAGTTTTAATTATTTCCCGCTCTCTGCAGGCTACCACCTTCAGCTTGCACTTTCGGGAATTCATTGAGGTCCGATATTTTCCTAACAGCTACTGCATGGCTGTCGACTGTGTGACGCCTCCTTATCTCTTTCCCTTTTCCCCTGTCCTGCTGTCCACGCACAATCGCGCTGGGAGAAGCCAAGGTAACCGCCTACTATAGCATAAGACTATGTAAATTACAGCACGTCGTAACGCTTATTATCACATTCGGCGAAAGATATAAAATTGCAGAAAATAGAAATAAATAAATAAATAAATAAATAAATAAATTTCTTGTGGTTACGGTATGAGACTCAAGTTTTTTGCTATCCACGTTAAAATAAAAAAGAGCTAAAATTCATTTACATGTAATGGAAGTAAATAAGGTACACTTGCATGTAAGGGACAATTAACACATGTGTACAGAAAATTTGCACACGTAATTAAGTACAATATCTCCATAGAAATTGTAGATAATTATCGCATCTGTGTAAAAAAAATAAATCAGGTTTTTTTGAGTGCTCACTTTATCTCGAATTACATATATATATATATATATATATATATATATATATATATATATATATATATATATATATGTATATATATGTGTGTGTGTGTGTGTGTGTGTGTGTGTGTGTAATATCTGTCCGCCTGCACATGCTCCTTGCGTACAATAAAATAATTCAGAATTCCACTAAGAGACCTAGTCGAGTATCTGAGTTGTCTAGAAGGTACATAGAGATTTCTTTTTGAAGGCGAAGAATAAAACCACGGGTGGTACTGTCCAATTATTAATGCTCAACTTATTTCTTTTTCATTCCCTTATCTAGCAAGGCTTTACTGTTCACGGCGTATTTTCCATGGAGTTATATGATTTCGCTGTTAGCTAGCAACGAATGAGCGTAACAATTTTTTAGGCTAATAACTTACCGCATGTATGGATGCATAGTTTATTTATACATATTTGACGAAAAGGCACAAACAGACCAAAACTACAAATTAAGAGAGATTTTCAAAATGTTCACTAATTCGTAAACCATTTAAGAAGTTATGTAATTTCCGAAGGAAAAAGTAGGCTTAAGAGATCACCCTTCTGTGTGTATGTCTGTGTGTGTGTCTGTGTGTGTGTCTGTGTGTGTGTGCCCGAGTGTGTGTCCCCCTTAAAAACTTTTTAATCAGTGGACCGAATTTCATCAAACTTTGTACACATAGGCTATAGTGCTTAGCAACCTGACTTATTTCGTTTACGCCCTTTTCATATTTTCAAAACGGCGGCCATTTAAACAATTTTTAGATTAAGCTAAATATCTAAGGAATCGTGCTTGACAATTTCATCAAACTTGGTACATAAAGTGTACTACATACAAAGCTGGCATTACCGTTGTGTATTCCGTTTATGCTGTGCTTATATTTCCAAAATGGCGGCCATTCTTATAATTTTATCATAGTGTCCCATATCGTAGAAAATATTGAGACGATCCCGTGTCTTGTTGCTATTTCACTTAACTTAGTTGGAGACGTCGACGAACTTTCTTGCGCAGTTGCTGTATGAATGTAAACTGTAAATCTTCAACTATGGCTAAGCTGCTCAAATTGCCTAAAATTGCGTTTGGCAATTTAACCGAAGTTTCACTCCGACCGGCATGGCTGTCTGCTGCCACGGTGCTCGTTCATATAAGAAGAAGGAAGCCAGCGGTGCTCCTACCTAAGCTAGCTGTGACGTCAGTTACATCGTAGCTGATTTTTGAAGTCATATGGGCTGTCTCTCGCCGAGAACTTTCCAACTTAATGTTTTTAGGCGGTCGGTAAGCCTGTTTTTGTAGGTAGATCCACCGTAGTGTGGAGGGCGTTTGATGCGCTCAAATTATGTAATGAAAAATATTATTGGACGGGAAAATTTAGGGGTAGGAGTAGATTTGCTACTATTAGGCGTCCCTGTAGTCCGACTGACAACATTCGAACTACTGGGGCGTCATGATGCTACTCTCTGTACAAGTTAAGTTGATGTTTGTATTCAAAACTATTGGAATGTATTGTATGATTCATCCATGTAGGGTAAAAGAATTTCTGAGCTCTTTAAAATGATCTTAGATAGTGAAAGTATGTTTCTAGGAGCACAAAGTATTGTTGTAGTATTCACTGCATCTGTAATTATTTCTTAGTGTTTGGAAATTTTTGCCTGCTCTCACTTGGCTAACCAATTTTTCCTTATGTATTCACATTGTTATCTGTTTGACATGGGTGTTAATATTGTTTTATACTGCAGTAAGTTGACTGTAAGAGTTTATTGTAATAAATTCTGTGTTATTGAATTTAAGACAGGACTTTCCATAGATAATTATTGTGAGTAAGGTTGTCCTCAAATTAGCTCCATTCGTTTTTCCCCTTTGTAATGCAACAAGTTATTTTTCGTTTAGGCCTTTTCCTAGGGTGTCGTCATCTAGCTTAGGAACGGCGGTGACAGACTTTCGCGCGTCATCCTTGGTGGTGTCGTGACTCAAAAGGGTTTTTTCAGGCACTAGGCCCTACTAGGGGTTGTTGCAATATTTTTCAGAATTTCTCCAAACTTGGTACACATATAGCCTACTACATACAAATCTGACTTAAATATTGTGTGTTTAGTTCATCCTGTGCTCATATTTTCAAAATGGCGGCCATTTTAATATGTTTAACGTAGCATTTAATATCTCAGGAAATATTTTCCAGAAATTCATCAAACTTGGTACACTTAGGCTATGCAACATACACAGTTGACTTGACATTTGTGTATCGCGTTCATCGTGTGTGCATGTATTCACAATATCGGGTGTCTTTATATTTTTAGCATAGTATTACATGTCGTAGGAAACATATTTCAGAATTTCACAAAACTTGGTATACTTATAATACATACATAGCTGACTTGAATATTATGTAATTCGTTCACCATGTGTGCATATTTTCGAAATGGCGGCCATTATTATTTTTTTTGTACAGTATGCCATATCTTATGGAAAATATTCCAGAATTTCTTCAAACTTGGTACACATACACTGCATACCAAGCTGATTTTACTTTTGTATGATTTGTTTGTTTTGTCTTCATATTTTCAAAATGACGGCCATCCTTTAATTGTTAGAACCCTAATAGCCTAGATATCGTTGGAATCCCGAATTTCATTAAATTTGGTTCACATATACTCCATACGAACCTGACCTGACTTTAGTATATTTCGCTCAAGCATCTGAAATATTTTTAAAACGGCGGTTTTTTAATCTTTATGATAGAACAATATCTCAGAAAATTTTTCCCTAATTTATTAAACTGGTTACTCACATATTACTTAGCAAACAGATTTATCTTTTTTAACTTTATTAAATATTGTGTAGGCCTATAATATGTCCATATAAACAATATCATTTAATACTCCTAGATTACGTAAACAATTTTAATAACTCTCAGGGATAGTTTGCACTCACTTTGAGGAAAGTAGGCTTTTCAATTACGCTGGTAACTTCTTGTTTTCACTTGCACATCTAAAAGCAAGACTCAAGAACTCTCTTAGCATTACTCCGGCGTAATTCTTAATTACGTACTTATGTGGAAGGCGAGAATAGTTTTGTATCTGTGGCTGTGAAAAGGCTGCGTTTTCCTTATGTCCGCAGTGAAAGTGAGTACCAGCAAAATTGTGCGATGAACGAGCACTACTAGGAGCTTCCCGACATGAAATAATAAAGGGTAATGGCGTCAGTTAAAGTAGCTGCAACTCAGGCCTATCGATCGCCGGCAGTCCATGGGTATGTGGAATGTTGCCCAGTCGCCAATCACGAGACGCCATCGACTGACCACTCCCCTGCCTCTAGCAACACCCCCTCCCCTCCTCTTCACCAAGCTTCCTGGTTCACATGGGCGAGAGCGCTGTTCCGCTGCCATGGCAACTGTAATGATATCTGTGACGTCACTCCACATAGTACGTGCTGCTGGCTGGCCTGCTAAAACTTCCTTCGCCCGAGCGTGACACTCTCTCTACGTGTACGATCCTTGAATATCACTTTAATTGACCTTACTTTCTGGTTTTCCTAACGAAACATACGTTTTGCCTTTAGTTACTGCATATTAATAACATATAAATATACTTAGTTTAAATGAAAGCCATTTAGTGACAGCTAGGTAAGGAGGTAGGCAGAACTTCATGTCATGTGATATAGAAAGTCGAGTAATTTATAGTTAGTAATGGGCCGCTGTGGCCGAGTGGTCAGACCATTCGCCTCCCACCAAGGCGATCCTGGTTCGATTCTCGGCGGGATCAGTCCCCGGATTTTCGCATGTGGTAATCGTACCTGACAGCGCTAAAAGACATCGATGTTAAGCGCTGAGCAAAATCTCTCACTCACTCGTAGTTATTACTGTACTATTTACAAGGTGGTGATATATTTGAACTCTACGAATCACAATAAATGTTAAGCTTTTTAATTAACTACGCTAAGTAAACTACTACAAAAGTGTTCATTGTTGTGTTCGAATATGCAGAAAATATAATTACGACTACTTAATGACAACACCTTTCTAAGGTTTCAATTGTAATTTAGTCTTTCTCTGACCGCAATAAAATCACAAATTAGGATAACTTAGTTCTGGTTTTCAACTAACTGTATTACATTATAGAGATAAGATTTGTTTTAATGTGTTCATTTAAATGTAAACACAATTTTCAAATTAGTTTTTTTAGCTAAAAGGTTTAGCCATGCATAATGTATAGACCATGCACAAGCTTGACACATAGAAAATTCCCAGAACATGGTTCATTCCCTGTTACTATAAAATCAAACCAAAAACTTCGTTAAATTCTTACATAGACTGAATGATTAATTTGTAGTAGTCCTAATGGTAACCAAATCGAATAAATAAATATATATTCATGATATAATCTGAAATTTCTTAACTTAATTCTAAAGGAAATTTGTCCGTTTTAGATTGTAACATAACAGTATCATACATTAGCCTCGTTGCTTGGTTTACAGTCTGTTATAAATAAATTACCACTTTATATTCATAGGCATTTTTAAGACTTTGCTGTGCACACTTTAAATCTAAATACCGTATCTATTGGCCTAATCTTTTGCAGTTTATTAGACCTATAGACCAAAGCACTGAAAACACACAAGTTGTTGCCATAAAACACCGACTAACTTCTGCATGTGATTCCTTGTGAAAAATAAGTAAAAAATGTAAAAAAAAACTTTTCTGTTCCAACTTAATATCAATGAAAAAAGAAGGAGTTGAAAAGCTAAATTTAAAATAGGATTTTCCAAAAATTTCGGAAACTAAACAACTAGGGAATTAATCGTAACTTTTACAACGTACAAAATGTAGTTGTGTGAGTAGTGAATCAGGGAGTGTGGCGTTTATTTATATATTTATTTATTTCTCCACAATGTGTTCGACCAGAGGCCGATTTACAACAGACCATGTTCAAACAGAACAACAATAACATACAGTTAATGTTCTAGTATTATTAAACTTAAACCTATAAATTATTGTAAAGTTAAAACAGTTAAGTTTCATAAGGTGGCAATTATATGTGTTTATATTACATTTACCTTTAAACAAATAACAGTAACCTGAAAGTTGAAAACTAGCCTAAACTTACAAAAAACTATTTTATTATTCTTAAGGCATATTCACAAGATGCACTAAAAAAATACTTACTAGTCACTGCAAAATATTTTGTTAAAATGGGCCTTACCAAATTTTTTTGTAGTGACCACAAAAAAATTTTGCTATCCCCAATAAAGTTTTGCAGTGACTACAAAAAAAATTTGTATCCATGACAAAAAAAATTTGGTAGGGTCCTTTTTAACAAAGTACTTTGCAGTGACTAATAAGTATTTTTTTCAGTGTGTCTCACGAGTTGTCATTATTTCAGTTTCTTTGTTCTATAAATGACATCGTTACTGGATTTCAAATTCTCCGGCAGAGCAATCCATTGCCAGCAAGATATGTAGCTGAAATACTTTTTAAATGTTGAGCTTTTATGTCGTGGAACTTGTGAATTCGTTTTGTACCTAGTTTGATATACATGCTGTGGTTTTTGTTTATTTAACTTTTCGAACATATAGTATGGTACTTTGGTAGTAGGGACTATTTTTTTTTGTTGATGCAAAAAGTGAAATAAGCCCCTATGTTCCATGTTTAGCCATTTTGATCTAGTTAAGTATAGGCCGTTATGTGATCTCGTATTTTCAGTTTATAGCAGAAGCGGGATTTGGTTTCTTGTGAAGGTCACAGTACAGTACAGCACAGAAAAACATGACAATACGAGGGGATCACACAACTGCAATTTCAAGTTTTGTGGCAGGATATTCTAAAACGTTTTTCAAGTGGTTTAGCTTATAATAAGCTGCTCGTACTAAGATTAGTGTGTACCAGTTTCAAATTTATACGTTCGACGCATGGAAACAGCGGGGCGATTAGAGTCAAGAGTACAATGCTCGACGAGAAGCATATCGCCTCTATTTGCAGTGCGTTAAACTAGTGTGCAAGGTTTTCGTAGAACTCTTTTTTCCTATGGGACTTTAAGAGGTAACCTTAAAATGTTATTTTTGAGCAGTTTGAAGCAAAGACCGATGTATACATCTTGTTTTGCACTTTAATGCGTGCTATTTTCGTAACTAACCGCAATAGGAACCATTTAAGCGGATTCGCTTAGATTTCGTGCGGCACCTTACAACATCGCCCACTTAGATGAGTTCGTATATCAATCCAGAGTAGGCGTGAAAACAATATCTATAATTTTAATTTCATTACAAGCTGCAACTACTGAGCCATCAATTGAAATTGATTGAGTGCTGTGAATTATCTGTAGCATTGATTTGGATCCAATAGTGTATAATCATATACGAACATTTAAGGCGATTTAGCTTAAGACTGTTCTCATTACACTAATCTACTATCCACGAGAAATCATTGTTAATGTCATTAATTGTCATCGATATGCTTTCAGGTCTGCATGGGAGAAGTAATTGTGTGTCGTCCGCATATTGGAAGCTCGTTAAGTTTTGTAGACATGATGGTAACGTGTGTGTAAATATGGAGAAGAACAGAGTCCCTAGTTCGGAACCTTGTGGTACTCCAGCTGTACCTAATTCCGTAGTTGGTAATGTTTCTCCTTCAGTTGTATGTAATGAGACTTGTACATGGAACCGACTTCCTAAGTCTTTTTTAACCCACTCATATAAGATGTTAAGAAGATCTATAGCTGAAAGGGTCTCTAGCAAAATTGAGTGGCTTATGATATTGTTACAAGTTTAGCAAAATCACAAACGTAGGCAATTCTCTGAGTTCTTTGGGATAGAGGTCTTATAATTAAAAACAAAATAGTTCAATTAAATTATTTATTTACTGGCTCACAAAGCTTACAAAAATACACAAAAGAGCAATCAGCTATAACTGTCACAACACAATTTGTTATGCACACAATTACTACTGTGGCAAAGAAACTATAATTAATGTTGACAATTAAAGCACAAGAAATGTCTACCGTCAATTTATTAAAGACTACAAATCACAATAAAAATTCAGTCATATATCCAATCAACAGTATTTCAAATAGTAACGATGTACAACCTTAACAGTTTGGAGTGGTGATGCCTCACCATGTGCTGCGCAGCACCATGAGTGCAAAACTGTCTTCATTCTGTAGGTCTTTGGTTAGACTCCCTTCGCGCACCTCCTTGTTGTCTGTCGACCCGCAGCACCAGTCCTCTTGTTCCGCCCAAATACTGTTCCGTAGGTATGAGCCTGTAGCCTCACAGTAGACTCTGATGTCACCAAGATGGCTTCACCAGTCTCTCTCCATCTCTCTCCACAAACATAACAACTTCCTCTATCACGACCGATAGTGAACTCTCTCAAATATGTCGATTCGGGGCTTATATACTTGGCGAAACAGTCGGGGAATCACAGCATTTCAGGGGTCTAGAAATATACATTACATCATGCTTCGGACTTGACTTGAACCTCGTAGACCGATATCATAGGGTTGAAGCGCAGTTGAATTAGATCTCTATGATGTAGTTTCTGCGGAATTTCCATCTCGAGGCCACCCAGCTTGTGAGTCATGGGCTAGCCCATAAGGCGTTTTGATACAGCCTGCAGCCTGCCAAAACACAGAATGCAACACTGTCCCCTCCTTAAGTCTGTTCGTCCTGAACAGACACAACAGCCTCAAGTCCATCGTAGAGGACCAATTTGTCTATGTGGACAAATTTACGTCCCCTCGACCGAGAGCCTCGACGAACAATCCGAAACACCACATCAATAATATTCTTCACTAGTTCATAAAGGCCTTCCCAATTCTTCTGCAGCTTGGAACAATAGCCCATCTCTGAGGGTTGAACAACCACACCAACTGTCCTTCTTGGAATGTTTCATCTGGTGCGTTCCTATCATAGCGAGTCTTCATTATGTCAGTGTTGATCGTAAGGTGTCGCCGGGCAAAGTTGTGAGTGTGGACCAACTTGCGACGTAATTCACTGACATATACTGGGGATGCAATCTGGACTTCCTCTGCTGGTCGTCCAAAAATCCGGTCGTTCCGGAGACCGAGTTCCCTTCCAAATAGCACCCTTTATGGCGTTACCGTTGTTGATTCATGAACAGCAGAGCGGTATGCTACAAGAAAGTGGTACTTTGGATACACAATCCTTTTGATGATCGGAAACAAGGATGAATAGGTATTGCTCCAGGGTGCGATTTAGGCGTTTGACCATTCCATCAGACTTTGGATTTAGCGGAGTGGTTCGGGTCTTCTTTATACCCATTATCTTCATCACTTCTTGGAAAAGGGCCGCTTCGAAATTCCACCCTTGCTCCAGGTGAAGCTACAATCGCACCCCAAACCTTGAGAACAAGTGTTCGACCAGTGCATCAGCCCCTGTGCTGGCTTTTTTATTCGGTATGAGAAGAACCTCTGGCCATTTGGCAAAGTAGTCTTGCTCCACCAACAAGTACCGATTGTTTCTCTCTGTTACTGGCAAGGGACTCAAGATGTCGACTGCCATTATCTCGAATGGGGCACCGACATTTTACTTCTAGAGACGACTTCGGCCCCTCTGACACTCGGACCTTTCTTTGCGGTACAGAAGTCACACATTCGGCACATTTGTCGACATCTTCAAGGGAATGAAGCCAGTAAAATCTCTCTCGGACCATGTTGAGTGTCTTATTAATGCCGAAATGACCACCTGACACTGAATAATGGAGCTCCTTCAGTACCTCTGTGATCTTGCTCTCTGGAAGGACCAACTGTAAGTGTTCATGTCTGCCATCTGCACTCTCCCAGTTCTGGTAGAGGCCACCAGTCTTCAGAACAAGTGCATTTCACTGTGCACAATATGTCTTAGTTGTAGCACTCTTTTCAGATAGCTCCTGCCATACTAGCTAGTGGTCCCACTCTTTCCAGTCCAGTATTGGGCACAAGTCTGGATCATTTCGTTGCTCTTCTCTTATCTTGCCATCAGTCCATGAGTACTTCCCAATGGTCGTTGATGCCTGAAGCATTTTTATTCTAACATAACACACTCCCCCACTTTTCTCCTTTTGTTCACAATGGCGACAGTTGGGGTCACAAGGCCTGTAAACACACACAAAACTAACATCAAAACCAAATGCTATTTAACTACTAGGGTCAGGAAGAGTAGGCAAAGTAAAAAGAACACTCCTTTCAGGAACAGCAGTGGTTGGTGGAGTAGAATGCTTAAAAAGGGACCAAACTTGGCACAAAAGTATATTGTTAAACCAATTCCTAAAACAATCACTAAACATGAAATAGAAACGGCACTTATGCTTAAATGTTCATAGGATTTGTGGTTTTGAGAAGGACGAAGGAAGCGAACAACATCATGGAAATCAGTACTGTGAGGTTGGGAAGATAACCAAGAAATTATTCAACAATAGATCAGGTAATTTGGAAAAAAGGATGGAAGAAAAATTCATATTAGTTTTGTGGATATGAATGGTAGGTAGTGACTGTTTATAATGAATTTTAGAGCTAACTGAAACAAAAGTCTTAAATGATGGACTTATCAAATCACAACGTGATGTGTTACTCATAAAACCACTACAAGATAGAGTTATTGTGAGGGGAGGAAATGTTTCAGCAGTAGTTCTGCACAAAAGGGTGACTTCAAGAGAGCCATTAACTACAAATATCCAAACAGAATTTGTTGTTTTGTAAAAAAAGGTAGGTCCAAGCTCACAAAAGATTTATCACAAATATCAATATAAGGTCTTCCTAAGAAAATATTGAATTCACAGTTACTTACGTGAGCATCAAAAAATGGAAAGTCAGCAGGGCATAAAGTAACTCCAAATGTTTGACATTTCGAGAGTAAATGAGGGTTTACAGGAGCAAATAGTTTTTGATCATGACTAACGAATAGTGTGTTAGCTAGGTTCAACAACAAAAATTTTTTAAATTTGGGTACCAAAAATGGAAACGGTTACACATTATAGCGTTGAAAGAGACTGTCCTTGTTAGCAAGTGGAACATTTACAATAACACTAAGGGAAGAATTGTACACCACAGCTTGCACATGACTTAGGCCATAAAATACATACAAATTATCAAAAGTTACCGGCACAAGCATATGGAAAGGCAAAGGGATAAGATGCTGAATTTTTTTTAAGATCATAAGTAAGGTTTCTGGAGACAATAATGTTTATACTAATTGGCCTTGCACACTGGTTTCAATAGCAACTTTTAAGTCAAATAGTTTTCATCTAGCATTAGCCAAGGCTTCACTGAGCCTCAATAACATAGTGTTCAGTCAACACGAAATTTAAGGGTGACAAGACTTAGCTGCAGTTCTTGTATAGAATAATTTAAATGAGAATACAAATGGTTATACGACTCAATGTAATTTGATGCTAGTTTCTGAATATATTTAGTATTGTTCAATACTCTGTCTTCCATATTTTTAACCAACATGATATGATTTGCTACATTGACTGAAATTTCATTATGTGAATCTGCCAATGAATTTAATCGTTGTTCCAAAATTTGGAGATCGTCTTCATCCAATGTTCCAAATTCACAGTTGCGGCTCCAAAGGGAGGGTCCAGGGGCCATGGCCCTCCCTGTTTGTTCTGAAGGGTGGAATTTTCTGGTTGAAAGATAAAAAGAAAAAATTCAAAGTTTTAATATTGATTATTGTAACTTGCAGCTTACACCACATGACGCCTGTAAAAAGGAGAAGCTTTCTGCAAGAATGAGAGTGTGTCATAACATGGCATTCCCCTTCCGACCTGAAGACTATGATAATATTGTTTGTCATAAAAATTTCCTTGCAGTGTGCACACAACAGCTTTTAAAAATTTCTTGTAACAAAAATCTACCACCCCCACCCATAGACATAAGTACAGGATTATTATTATTTGGAATAAATATAGTTACTCAATATCATGTCTATAATAACTAGCTCAAGAATAATCTTGCTCTTCCCCTGTAACTTATCGTGGCCATCTCTGTGAGCTTATATGTTTCAGCTATTTAAAAAATTTCCTAGTGAAAATATAAAATAGTTGTAGCTTGTTAACTTGCACCGCAAGATTCAGGTTGTTAAATAGTAGTAAGGTCCTTCAAGAATTTGTGTCCCTCTCCCAATCGACCAGTCGTAAATGAGTATTAATGTGTAACCTACGATTTCCTTCTGGTAATCAAAAATATTTTATGATGATATTGTAAAATTATTTACACAACCCACTTTCCTCATAACAAAATAACGAAAAATGCTCGAAAAGGCCATTTTGCATCTTGAAATCCAAATATTTCTGGGGGAGGACCCCCAGACCCACCTCCCCACTTTAAAGGGGGTTATGGCTTATAGTTGGGGCAGAAAAATATACTAGGCCCCTCTTGTTAACTCAACCTTGAGCCGTCACTGCAAATACAGTCTTCAAAATTTTGCCGCTAAAATGTAAGATTTCTCTTTTCGGTCGTTGGGACCCAGGAGGTAACAAGGATGTTAGAGTAGAGGCTATATTATTAAAAGCCAAAAAACTTTCCTCGAGTTCTTGTAATTTCAAATCAAAACTTTGATCAAATACAGTGTTAATCAGAGAGTATGTGAATCTTTTGCCATGTGCTGACACAACAGTCTTTAGCATAGTGTCTAAAGCTAAACACTCATCTAGTAACTCCAACAGGTTAAAGTCAATAGCAATTGTATAGATGTTGTCAGAAAATAATTAGTCGTCCTCTTTCTCAAAAACCACACTAGAATTCATAGGGGTTGCCATAATGTTGGAACACACAATGGTGGTGACCAAGAAACTGGTGAACAGCAGTAACAACATGGTTGCAATGACGAAAGGAGGTACAACAGCCAACATTTACACTAAAACAAAAAATGGAATTCAACTATTATAGAAAATTGCACAAAAATCTTATGCTAACCTACATAATGTATACATTATATGTACCATAACATAAATATACTACCACCAGGTATGTCAAACCCAATCAAATATTAATACACCCAAACACCATAAAATACCAAAATAAAACAAACCTAAAACCAATTACATGTCAAAACATTACAAATAAATTTCTTGCAAGAGAACTTTCATCTAGTATTATGGTTTTTTTATGACTGTTAACGACTGGGACAGGAAGTTTATCAGGCCTCCGTCAGAGACAGTCAGGGTAAAAAGTCAAATTCGATACATAGTTGGCCAACAAAAAAATATTGTGGTTAGGATCTGCAGCTCCATACAGCACGAGACAAGATAATTATTTTATGGACTTAGCATAAAATGGTATAAGATGAGAAACATGAGCCCGAGTTATAAATGCACCTGACATAGGGTCAGCAAGGGCAGCCATTACAGGAGTGAGAAAACATTGGACCTGATAAGGTCCAAACCAACGATAAGCTAATTTTGAAGTATGTTTATCAGAGGCACTACTCTTGGGATATGCCTTACACAGTACTAAATCACCAACTTTAAAGGGGTTTCCTACCCTACCTTTGTTGTACTTTAAACTGATTGTCGAGTGAGAATGCTTTAAATTCCTTAGGGCAGCTCTCCAGACTTGCTGAACATCTTTAGGGTCATCTGGGAGCAGCTCATTCAAACTCCACAAAGCAGAGAGTGGAGTGTTTGGTATATAAAAAATAATATCTTAAATGGAGCGGATTTATGAGACATGTCGAGCACTATTAAAAGCTATCTGTAGCAGAGTTTAGTGTTTTGTCCAATTAGTTTGGTCCTTCACATGGAATGCAATAAGTGCAGAACGGAGGTTACGACTGAAGCTTTCCGCATGCGAGGGAGGCGGATAGTAAGGAGAAAGTGTGATACGCTGAATCCCGTATGAAAAACACATATCCTTGAACAATTTAGACATGAATTGAGAACCGTTATCAGAGACGATGCTACTGGGAACTCCAAAACTTTCGAAAATATAAGTCTGCATTGCTTTGATCGTAGAAAGAGCATCTGCTTTTCTCAGCAGAATAAGCCAAACAAATTTAGAAAAGGCATCAATACAGACCAACAACATTGTATGACCAGACTTACTTCAAAAGAAATGCCCAACAAAATCTACAAATAGTTCTTGTAAAGGTTTCTCGGCTACTTCTGAAGCGAGGAAACCCAAATTGGTATTTTGTGCTGGTTTACTAAGAGCACATAAGGTGCACAGTTTCACTCGTTCAGTGATGTCGCTGTTCATTCCTTTCCAAATAAATTTACTTCTAATAGACTAATTAGTTTTAGAAATTCCTAAATGACCACCAACGGATGAGGAATGATAATACTCAAAAACCATGGGCCGAAGATGAGCTGGTAGAACCACATGTTTTTGTTTATCTCTGGTTCTACAGCACAGAACACCTTTCGATAAAAAATAAGGTTTTTTCTCAATGCAAGTCTGTAAATTTTGAATAATAATACTAAGTTCTGTATCTTGTTGATAATGTTCTTTGATCTGAGTAAATGCCAAAGGGAATTTAGTAAGCAAATTACAATAAGTTAAGGCGACATATTCATTAGCGCTTGGCTTACCGTCAAACATATGGGATAGACAATCTGCCACAAAGTTTTGCATGCCTCTAATATGTTTACTTGAAATTTTAATGAGGCAATCCGCATCACCCAGTGACCAATCTTGTCTAACTGTCTTGGGTGTGCCAGGAGAAAGGACAACACTTGGTTGTCAGTTTCCAAAAGGAACTCTGAATGCTCTAGGTACTGCCTAAACTTGTCAAATCCAAAAACAACTGACTGACATTCAAGTTCATAAATAGTATATTTACGCTCCAGGGATGAAAGCGAGCGTGAGGCAAAAGCGATGGGCTGCAAACCCCATCAATTTCCTGGGACAGGACTGCCCCCACAGCCAAACTGAAGGAATCTGTCTGCAAAATAAATTTACGTGAAAAATCAGCCATACATAATACTAGAGGATGAATAATGTAATTTTTTAAATTTTCAAATGCCTTTTGTTGATCTTCACCCAACTCAAATTTACATGATTTCTTGCATAATTTATTAAGAGGTGCAGCCTTTTCTGCTAATTAGGTATGAAATTTCCAAAAAAACTGGACCATTCCAATAAATCGGGCTACACCTTTAACATCGTGGGGTGGTGGAAATTCACGAATAACTTTCGTTCGTTCAGGGTCAATACAAATGCCTTTTGAAGAAATTTTGTGCCCTGAAAAGGAAATTTCCTGAACTGCGAATTTTTCTTTCTTCGGGTTAACAGTCAATCCGGCTTTTGCCAATCTAGATAACACAGATTTGAAATGTTCCAAGTGTTGAACAAAGTTTTCAGAATATACAACCAAATCATCTAGGTAGTTGTACACATACTTAAATTTGATATCATGGAAAATCCTGTCTAAGAAACGGGTCAAAACTTGAGCACCAGTGGCTAGACCAAAAGGAACACAAGCGAATTGAGACAATTTCCACAGTACACAAAAACTAGTAACTGGTTTGGAGATTACGGTTAGAGGAATTCGGTGGTAAGCAGAACTTAAATCAATGGTTGTAAAAATTTAGCTTTACCAAACCAGTGAAATGCAGAATGCAAACCTGGAAGAGGTACAGATTCTATTTCAATATTTTGGATAACCTTGCGATAGTCTATCACCATGCGGTGTTTTCCGTTAGGTTTAGGAACTAAGAATGCTGGACTGGCATATGGAGATGTAGATTGTTCAATAACACCCTACTCTAATAGTTCATCAACTTGTCATCTTAAAATCTCCATATTTTGAGGGGCTAAAAGATATCGGTGACTTTTCACATACTGCTTATCAGTTAATTGAATCTGATATTCCAAGAGATCTGTTAAACCTAATTCAGAGGTAAGAACAATAGGAAATTAATCACAAAGACTTTCCATTGCTAAACTTTGTTGAGAATTCAAATGTTCATAAGGGTCGTTTAACTGTTCAGAACCTAATTCTGAGGAACAACAATGTTTTTGTGCACTTTGGACCAAAGGAATTTTAAATTCAGGTTCAAATTTAAAGGAAATATGTTTATCCTGCATATCAAGCATAAGTCCAGTAGAAGTCATATAATCAGCACCCAGAATAAAATCAAAACTCAGACCAGGAGCTACTAAACACTTACACATCCAAGAATAATGAGATATTTTGATTTTGATAACGACACTACATGAAATAGCTAATGCATCACTAGATGCGGTGTAACATTTGAGGTTAGCAGGTTCAGTGACTTTTATGAGTCTTAGAGATATCAAACGATCAAAAATTCTACCAGCGAGTATGGTACGAGATGATCCAGAATCTACTAATGAATCAACAACAAGTTTTCCCAAAACAACTTCAATGTGAGGAGTAACACAAGTCTCCGCACCAGCGACATTGGAAAAATTAACCTGCGATACACCATTATAAAAATTACAATTCATGGAACAATTCTTAAATGGACCAAACAGATATTAAAAACGCTTGCACAGCAGGACACACCGAATCACGTGAGCATCATGTTGAGAATTAGTGATAAATAGCTTGCGAGAAGGAGCGCTCACTTCTCCTCCCAGCTGGGATAGCTTTTTCGGAACCAGCATTTTGAGGCAATGTGACCTACTTTGTGACAGTTGTTAAATACTGGCCTCCAGTGTCTTAGTTCAGGTTCAGAAGGGTTAAACTTTTGAGTTGGCTGGGGGTTACATTCACATGAAGATTTGTCTTCAACTTTGTTGACATTGCTGTATGGTTCTGGAGGGGCATTAAATTATTTGTGTGGAAATTTATTTCCTTTATGAGGTGCTGACTGTATATCTCGGTACTGATCTGCATATCTAATATTCTGTGAATGGATACAAGTGTTATCGAGTTCAGGAAATGTTGTTGGTTTGCCTTCAAAAACTAACCTAGAACACTCCCGTAGAGCCAAACCTTCCATAATATTTTCCACCTCCTCAACTTCTGGCAACTGTAGTCTTAACATGGTGGCAGCTTCACGAATACTGTTTACATAAACTGATAAAGATTCGTTTAGAAGATTGGAGCTGGTTAAAATGCCTTAATTTAAGTTGGGTGAGAAGCCAAGAAGGAATAAAGTAATTTAATATGTCAGCATGATACTGATCAAAAGAGGAAGCTTGAGCAATGGCCAGCTGAGATCTGTCTGCAAGGGGACCTTGAGTGAAAGGATAAACAATTTCCAAAAGTTGAGTGTCTGGAATATTGTTTCTTTGCTTCCATTTATTTATGCACTTAAGAAATTCCAAAAATTTTGGAATGTGTAAACTATCTGTAACAGGAAAATCCTTCAACATACTTTCCAGTAGATGTGTATGTCTTCCAAAAACAGGGGAAGCAAATCTTTGGACAGAAGGTCCTGGGTTACCTAAATTTAAAGGTGTGGAGAAAACTATTCTATCATTTGCACTTGATGTATGAGGAGAAATAAAAGTGTGTGTTTGGGATTAGATACAATCTGGTGTGGATAATAACTGGCATTAGAAAAGGTACATATTTTGTGGAGGCCAGATGTGGTGACCGGAAGTAAGGAGGGCAACAGTTCTGCAGGTAAGGATGATGCAGTTGTTGCTGTAGTGCTACTTGTAAATACTTACGAACCAAGCAGGGCTTCAACCTGCATTTCAATGTTACTCAAAGAAGATCTTTGAACTTCAGAGAGTTTTTCAACATAATGAGTCAACAGATTATTAACATACCTATTCAAATGTCCTAATCTGTTTCTCAAACGATTTAGAGACAAGAGTGTACAGTCATCATCAATATTATTGTACATATCCTGTAAGATAACAATTTTCATGGCACACACATTATACTCCACATCAAGATCAAGACTTTGTAACTTAGCAATATCAGTAGGCGCCTCCTCTTGGAGAGCAGTGCGTAAAGTGCGTCACAAGGCAGCAGTAGTATTTTCTGGTGGGGACACACCATGTAAAGTACATTCATAAACAAGCTCATCCTTGAGCAAACATTCAGGGATTATAAAAGCCATGATAATTTATTAACACAAAATTAACACTTTAAAACTACAATGACAAAACTAAACTTTTGAAACCATGGTATATCCAGGTAGGGGTACACCACCACACACATGCTAAAGCATACAGAGTGTGCACACAACAGGAAACCACACTCTGCTACCAATTAATGAGCCACACTTAGCCGCCCATATCCCTGCAACCCCTAAGTCACCCCAAAGGCAACATTCCAAATGACTGAAGCTTCACAGAGACAGGGGCAGACCAGGCTCAGACGTGAGTCGTTGAGTTTCCTGCATGAACACTCTCGGTAAAATAATTAAAAAACAGTGCTGAATCCACAGTTGTCAACAGTCGCCTACAATATCTACTTCAATTAATTTTGCTTACTTTATTTCTAAATTATGTTACTGGCTAGGAAAATATCAGTGAAACACAAAGGTCCAACAAATATATTTACTTGCAACAATAATAAATTTTTCCTTCTTTTTTATCACATATCAATGTATGAACTTGAGTATTTAGTTTTAGAACATCCACTTATATTAACTTTTTGAATATCATCGTGGTTTCACATTTATGAATTTCATGGTTACATTTTAAGTTGAACAAAACTCGGGGTCCCAGAGCTTATAATTAATATTTATTTTTATAACATTTTATTTTATACTTCAACAAGACCAAGGTAAAAAAATATTTTTTAATATAACATATCCACCTCAAAAGTCTTTTCAACCAGTAAATTATTTCCTTTCTTTTTTTAACAATGTTAGGTTGGCAATTTAGTCTCTCGAAATTCACCAAAAACACCAGTTGAGCATTTAAATAATAATTTTGGCTTTCAGATCAAATAAAGAACATGCATCCCACTTGTTTGGTGCAGGTGCAGGGCATCGCATGCTGGGGCTATAGGCTCACAGGCCTCTCCACAGCCATGAACGAAAACCAGGTAGGCTATATCACCCACATACTGGAACCACTACAGTGATTAAACAAATAACCACATTGTGTGAGCCCAAAAACCCAAATAACACAAATACTCACACTCGAGCAATGAAATTAAGAATAAAGAACTTACCCAAAGCGGTAAGATACAAAGGATGTCACATCATAACGAGGATTTCACTAGAGAGTTAAAATTCACAAGTAATCACGCCATTGTGCAAGTAGAATAAGGAAAAAGACGGAAATAGTCACCGAATACCAAGGATCGCGCCTAGAGTAGTTTTTGGCGAATTCGATACATCGAACACATGTTACTCGTTCTTGCACCAATATGCACTCTTTTTTTACATATTAGAATATTAACAATTGCTGAGAAAGGTTTATAAGTTCACAAATAGTAAACTCAATATTTATAGCCCATATTCATAACCAAATTTAGTTACCAACTTAGAATATTTGGTAAATATTTTATATTTTAGTAATACTAAAAACTACTAACATGCAAATTCACAAACATTAAACAACATTAATAATAAAAATATCATGTACATTATTTGATTAATAAGCTATTACAAATTTAAAAAAAAACAGTAAGGATATTTGTAAATACATTTTGCTTAACATTGACGCCATTAAAGTTCCAACAAAAAAAAATTACGACTGTGACAGGGGTTTTGCCCGATAGTCAGAGAGGAAAATTGTGCCATAAACAAATGGCACTATATATATATATATATATATATATATATATATATAGTGCCATTTGTTTATATATATATATAGTGCCATTTGTTTATGTATATATATATATATATATATGCCCTATTCGGTTGAGTATTTTCTTTACATTAAACTGTAATTCAAATATACACTATAAAACATTAACACACACTTTTATTTCCAATAAAAGTATAAAAGTTTGGGAAGTGGTTTCGTAACTATTTAAATTTTCAATGAATTTCTTTGAAAGAATGTAATAACAAGAATTTAGCAAATTTCTTTGTTCATCTAAAAACCACTTTTCTCACCTTCCCTTCACCCTCCGCGTACAGCAACCTTTCAAATTCGCGAAGGTCGAATATGTTTCAATTTGCGGATAAAACCAAATGTAATACTTCTATACCTCCTCACAATAGTTGAGTATTAAGCTACTCATGTCAAAATTTTGGAGTATCACATATAATGTGTGAGAGATATTTTCGAAAAATAAATTTATTTTGCTTATCAGTATTATTCATGCTTGTAATATAATATAAATTAATTTTTTTTCGGTATGACCTGGACTTTAACCTGTACATTAATCCACCGAGCTATAGGTTGTGGTTTTTTATAATGGGTATAAAATGTTTTATGTAAAAAAAGTATGATCAGAAACATTTTTTTTTGTTTAGTTCTAACTAATGTATGTTTTTAAACTCTTTTGACTTATTACTCAATATTCCTGATACAGTAATGTATTGTTTTGTGTACAATTAAAATGTATTTGTTTTTCTCAAATTTTATTAAACTATATTTTCGACAAGCAAATGGTAAAATATGCTGCACCTTTTGCGAAAAGTATAATTCACCAAAAAAATTCAAGTCTTACAATTAGGATCTGACTATGGCTTAACTACGGAATACATAGATATGAATTCAGTTGTAAACCTTTTGTCTATGGCACCATAAAACTGGCCGAGACTGTCTAGTTAGTAGCATGAGAGGGGCGGAAAGAATTGTGAAACAACACGTTAACGGTCCCAGCAAAATTGTTATTGGCTGCGTTTAATTGGAACATTTAAGACACGTGCTTATAGTATATAGTCGATCTGATACTGTTTCCTTTAGAACACTACCTCTCTTCGCCGCTGAACAAAGTGTTACGAGTCCTGAACAGTAAGCGCTATGGTATGTAGACAGGTAGGCCATAAGAGCTAGACTGACTCGTGAGTCGACAACAGTACTGCCTTTATACGTGGCACGAGAATATGGTTTACAGTGTTTTTAATGTTGGCCTTTTCCAATAGGACCCTAATTATTTTACAGAAAGTGCGAAATAAAGTCGAGTGCGTGCTTCTCTATTTTGTTTTACGATTCTAGTTGGTATTTTTTAGGTGAAACCAGTCTTAAAAACAAAAAAAACTGGTTTTAAATCATTTTGTTGTGACATGAAAACGTTTCTAGACGTGATATCTAGAAAAAATAGAAATGCATAGTTTTTAATGTATTTTCATTTAGTAGATAAAGGTAAAGAAGACATGTTTAGTATTATATCTTTAAAATAATTTTTATGCTAACATGATGTAACAATGTTCATGCGACATGGTAAAGTGGGTGAAATTGTGTTGGGTACAAATAAAATAATGAAGAGCTTATTTCACATACGGTAGTGCACTTTAACAAGCAAAACTTTGCTTTCAAATTTTATAACATTAATTTTTTATTTTTTTAAAGTGGCAACCGAATTATTCTAACCATATAACGTTGATTTCCGGATTCACGAGAAATTATTTTTAAAAAATCTTTTGAGTCGGAGATATAACATTTATCTGAGAAATATTAAAATTATGTGAAACACATTGAACCACACATATTAATTTTTTAAAATGTACAATAATTTATAGCTTTATTTAAATGAGGGATTATTTTAATATAAGTGAGACCTGCAGTCTAAATATCAGGTATGGCTTTAATTTACAATATATACAACTATTTCATTACATTTACGGTGTTCTTTACGGAGGGAGGCAAGAATAGTTAGATATATAACTATACATTCACATTCATGAATACTTATGAGCCACTCAATTTAGTTACGTCGATGACAGTCCCACCTTGTTAATTATGCCGAGACTGATGTAAGGAAACGTCCAAGGCGATCGGCACGTCGTATATCTGGACGTCGTGGTGCATCTTGGTAGTGAAGTGGTCCTGGCGACGACGATATGGGGCAGACAGACCTCGTAGGTAGCGTGACACGCCCCTTTATCATGCCCTGTGTGGTAACTCGTATCGCTGTTGGAGTGGGGAGTTCTGCCTTGCAGTTTGTAGCAACCTATGTTTAATATTATGGAATTCCTGGCCGCGTGGCCTGGTTGCTGAATGTTGTGTTAGAACCACGGTTACATGGTTCATAACAGTATCCACCCAGTCAAGAATGAAAATCGTCCTCGACCGTGTCTGTAGGGTGATGTGTATCATGATAGATGTCCTCATCTTGTCATTTAGGTGCAGACTAACATTTAAATTTTGTGTAGCCTTTTCCTGGATATTATATTATATTTATTCTTCTGGCAGTTGGCTTATGGAAAAGGTTGAAGCCCTCTTCGATTCGGAGGGAAACTTTAAGATATCGGGATTGTGGCAATAAGGAAAAACTCGGGCAAAGGAACTGCCGAGGTCTTCTTCCGCCTTCATTTACTGTTCTGTTTATGTCAACGACGTATGAAGTCATGCTGAAAGAAGTACTGAGCATGAACTTGAGTTCTGCTGAGCGTGCTTGTCTCGGAGCCCGAACGCGGCTGTCTACACGATTGTAGGTGCGCGACGCGTCAGCCTCGCTTGAGGTTTTCAAAACAATCACTGTGTGGATTTGTATAGTTTGTCAATTTAAATAATACAATTACTTTTAACGAAAACATAATAACTTACTTGAAATTATTAATAATTGCAAAATTAAATAATGCTCTCCCTCCACACAATTTTCCTGACAACGCAATTCACTGCTGAAAAGGAATTGTTTGTTAAACATTACATACAATGCATGTTGACATCAATCTTATAGCATAAAATAACCCCAAAATAAGAGCTTCGTGATACAGAATTATGATAGGAATTTATTGAAACGTAGAAGATATTTAACTAATTATTTACTTTTAAAATTCATATTTAAAACTTAAGAAGATTTGCAGCTGTGTTTGCTTCAACGTTTAAAAATTTTGGGAAGGGATGTGAAAGGACACATTTACCCTCTTACTTTATACACATTTGTGTTATTAATAGTATTACAATTTAATATTACACTTAAAGAACTCGTTCTGACGATTTGCCGTTATTAAGTCCACTTTGAAAATACTATAGAATTAATTGACATTTACACGCTGTATCGACAGCGCCTTTTTTACTAGTATAAAAATGTTAACTTCTTTTAAACAAAATTTGTCTTCTCTTTAATGCTTACTGCAATGACTTTATTATTTAACATTAGTTTCAAATGTTCAGGCCTCTTAAAACACCTTCGAGAGTGTAATACATTAATAAAACTTACCCTATTGTAATCTTTAATTGTTTCCATTACATGTAATTCAATAAATTAGTATGGTTCAAACTGATAAGTTCAATTGTAAGCTATACATAGATTTTTTCTTCCATAACTGTGTTAACAGAGTACGTTCTCTTTATAGCTAATTTTACCTTACGTTGTATAGCCACTGCACATACATTTGTTTTTCTTAGTTGATTGAATTCTACATAATAATATATCACAACTTTTATTACTATTTTACCGCATATTTGCAGCTTTAAAATATTTTGCCACCGTACTTTTACATTTTGTTATATCTCCATGAAGATATATTATGCACTTGTGCAAACTTTGGTAGGCCTCCTAAATGTATATTGAAAACTTGTTATAATAGGTTTATGCCATTCGCCAATGAAGCGAACTGTAATGCTCAAGAATCGTATTCTTTGTTTATGCTTTGAATATTATAATAGTAGCAATGTGTATCATGGCATTTCGATCAAATATTGTGAGTCCTGTGTAGTGTGTGTTGTGTTTTGAGCCGGCCGGCGTGTGTATTGGTAATACTGTGCTGGTTACCTTCGTGCCTTGAGAGACATATTAAGTTTGGATGGGACGGGGTGGTACCACTGTTTTCTTCGCCAGTGCTCGCTCAGCACTTCTATGCTGTTGCCTTGCAACGACAATTTCTTGCTCTCCGTTGGACCAGTCAATTCACGTAAAATCACACTGTAAACTCACAAAACAAAATAGTATATTAGTATTTAACAGAACAATATTTCCAAATATTACAGTTAACCCTTTGTATGGGGAACGATTAAAACTTTTTAAAGTATATGTGGCAATATCAAATATTTGGGGACATCGTCATAACATTTAAAATTAGTTTATTAGTTTCGCCAGGCCACAATTTCTTTTAAAGTTATAAAATGATCTGTTACTAAATGTTCATTTTTTACTTTTAACGTTAGATGTGGCTCTTCAAACTTCATATTAAATGTTAACAAAGGCCTCTAATATGTTTATACAATCAATATTTATAACTTAAATTCATTGTCTTTTATAAAATGACTCATTAAAAGTATTCACAAGCTTACATATTGTAGCAACAGTTTTATCTTTATTATAGTTAACATCTGCTGGTTCACATTTAAATATAAAAATACATAGAACATTGTTAATATGTAAAATATCGTTAGCTGTTTTCATTGATTTTAATAGATTTTTTTAAAATATTGGCCTTTATTAAACAGTAGCTTCAATTATTTTCTGTAATATTTTTATTTTATTATTTACCGATTGAGTGCGTGAAGGTGCATTAATTGATTATTTTTTTCATCAAATTATTTATATTATGTAGGTAAGCTCTGCTTCAAAGCATTTAAAATCACAACAAATAACCATAAAACAAAATATTTAAGGGACCCTATCACAAACTTATAACGATACTCTTGTACTATACAGGACACGGGAATTTCTGCACTCACGAGTATGCCAAGGAGATCGGAACAGCAATGTCCTGTGGTACAATGCCAGTAACTGTGTCGCACACATGACCCACAGTAAATGTCACAACATCTCATGTCTCTACGTGTGTACTGCCTGCACTTATCCATCAGGTCAGCGACGCTACATGAGACCAATGGCGGCAACCTGGTCAGATCCCTGTCTGTCAGATGCCTTAAATGGTCCCGCGACCATTTGCGAGAAAATTTAACCTCCTGGATTAAACTGCTACCTACTAAATGTACTTGGGTTAACCTGCATTCGCCCCTAAAGAGGCCTAAGTGGTTGTGTCTCGAGCATCATTCCCATTTACTTAAAACCCTTTACAATCTCGTTCAGTACTCCGTCTTTCCATCTGGCCTACCATTCTATGCACCCTATTTAAGGACTGACGAGTCGTGTCCCTAGCACGTACTTCGAACCACGGGGCTGGCTGTTTCCCCGGATCACAGAATTGTTTAGAACCCGTGGGTCTCTTTCTTCCCGTGTCTGCAATACCTTCGTGTCTTTGAGAAATATGTGATTAGGAATTTGAACAATAACTTACACTACGAGCTTATGTTACTACTAATATCAGTTGGGAAACAATGATGTATTCGTAGCGTAAGGAAGGATTAGATAGTAAGCGCGCCACATCGCGCAGTTTACAAAACAAAAGCCCGCACTGACGGCCTTGGGTAAGTGCTGACTCTTCACTAGCGCTGCACACGAATCTGTGTTACAAAACGTAACTGGGTCGTGCCGCACGTGCGTGCCACGCCCTGCAATACTGCAAGTACATTATTTATTACTTGTTATGTGCCATATTATATACGTCACGACTTATATAAATTAAATATTAAAATGTCTTGTCTATATTCTCATAAGTTTAGGTTCATTTTCTTAACTTTTTTTATTTCATTGATATTATCTTGTTTACATTATACTAACCGTATTTTGGTGTCATTCAGTAATTTTATTTTACTCTGGATGTTTCTGTACATTTTATTTTTTAAT